>JAOWBP010053351.1:0-11309 GCA_028571105.1 Tragopan temminckii
ACCCTTCAGATCATTTGTGGCATTCTGGCTTGAAAAGAGGGTGACAGAAAAAGAGTAGGAGGATGTCTAAAATTTTACATCAAAAACAAACAGGTGCAGACAATGATAGAGTAAGTGTGCTGAAAGATGCAATTCTACTAAGAAATATTAATGCACAAGTCAAGCCTACAGATGGAGAAATTGCCATAAACAACAAAGAGAAAATGCAGATGTGACAGACAGAGAGATGCCAGGTAACAATAAAAAAACAAAAACAAAAACAAAAACAAAACAGATACATAACCTAGTTATTCAGACATGCAGTATAATTCCTATTATCCTCCCATTATTATGAGGATAGTGGCATGTGCAGGAAAGTCATACACAACGTCCCAGGACACACTTGAAACGCAGCAGAGAAGCTCTTGACTTCAAGGATTCTATATTCAGTCTCCAGCGAAGACACGGGGTGAGATATTACAGATCTAAAGAATATCATATAGTTAAAAGCTGTCAGAGGAGAGAGGCGAGATCAGCTGTCTTGAGAGATAAGCTGAAACATAGGCTTTCTACAGAAATATACAGAAATTAGGACTTAACAAGGTTCCCACACAGAAGATGACTACAGACTGACACACAAAATTTGCGTTCTCTATATTTAGAGTTTAAAGATGTGTATTTTCTTACAAAAGCTTTCATCCTAGTTAAATAAGCTTTCCTTTCTGAAGGACATCTAGTCACTTAGTCATTGCCCCTAAGTAATCTGAAGAAGGAACAGAGTTTGTCAGCCTTGATGTGGTGGAAATGGTACTGAAATCCACTTGTTCTCCTTTTGTCCAACCTGCTGATTGCCCATTTTCAGTTACAGCTTCCTCACAAATGGGCAGGTTTCTTTAGAAGACAAGTAAAGACCAAGCAGCATCCTTTGTAGTGTGTGACACAAAAGGGCTCTCTAGTAAGTCATTTGTATGGGCTGAGCTGCTGGTGAAGAACAAGCTGTCACAATATTGTAAATATAAGCTATTTCTCTTTTACTTTTTAAACCATCCCTTTTGATACTCTTCTGTGTTTTTATTAATCCGTTACAAATTGGATTCCAACAAAAACTCTTGATTCTTTCCCAATCTTTGCCCATTTAGGATAATTTCCTCCTTTTAACGGCTCATCTGGTGGCTTGCTTCTAGCTCTGATCTCACAGTGCCATTTTGGGATTAATTCTACCTGCAAGTGAAGCTACACTCGATGGGAACACAAGCGAATCACAGATGCATGCACTGGATGACATACGAGCATTTCCAGCATCTCCCTCAGGCCTCTCGGTACAAATATTTGGGGTGAGCAGCTCAGGCTGATCAGTGTCAAGGTAACAAGAGAGGAAAAGTTGAAAGTAACTTTGTGAAAACAAATCATTTTCTTCGAGGGAGTTGTCATTTGGCAGCTATTTTCCAACCTTTCTTTTATTCCAAACCCATTTTGGATACTGTACCTTACACCTCTACACGCAGGTTAAAATATTTTACAACAGCTCTGCTTCAGCAGCAGAGTACAGTCACTCCGCGGACAAAGATGCGCTCAGAGCTTCATGAATACATTCAGCAGTTAGGAATTGGGAAGAGAGGAGCCCAGGGAAATGGATTTAGTGTTTGCATTCATTTCCGGGCATGAAACATTTTTCTCTCATTTAAAGAACTGTTTCTGACTAGTTTGACATGTTGAAGATCCAGCTGGAGAGCAGCACCAGATGAGACCGTGCTTACCAGCAACAAGAAGATGTCTCTGGTGCATGTTTCCCTGCCAGTGGTTTGCAGCAACTTAGAGGCTGTGGGGGATCGGGGATCAGCTGCTTCAATGTGCTCGTTCAACATTCCAACACTTGGGAAGGCACATGTGGGGAACTGCCCAGCTGCCGAGTGGATCGGCTCCATGAGAGCACGCAGGGAGAACCTCTGCAGAAGGGTTAGGTAGGTGACCTCTTAACACACCAAACATCATCTGCACACATGGTCGTGCTGCCTTGGGAAGCAATCCTGTGTGAATATGGCGAGGTGCTGGCACTCCTGCCCAGAGAGCTGTGGGTGCCCCATCCCTGGAAGTGCCCAAGGCCAGGTTGGATGGGCCCTGGGCAGCCTGAGCTGGTGGGGGCATCCAGCCCATGGCAGTGGGTGGGACTGTGGGGACTTTAGGGTCCCTTTCAGCCCAAGCTCTTCTATGATTCTGAGTACAACTCTCATGAGCACTGAGACAAGACTGTCTCCATTCAAGTTAGCAGCACTCCCTCTAGTGCAGCTTGGAGAGGGGTCAGCTGCTGCCCTCCCAGCCCATTCCTACATGCAGGTCAGGACTCAGCAGTGTACAGGAGATGTTCTCAGCTGGCAGTATAGTATAGCGACAGTCCAAGTGTCTGACTGTTCCTGAACACCCAGAAGACTACACATTTATGTACAGATGGTCAGGTTTCCAACCAGTAAAAGGACTGAATGGGTGAGTCTGAAACTCACGAAAGCAGCTTCCCATACCCAGGACCATTTCTGCTTGAACTCGTAGTTTAAAAATTCAGAATAATATAAATGGATAAAACTACTTTCTCTCTGGCTGTCCATATAGACATTGATACATAGTTTTGATTCTTATTTATAACTGGGATAGCATTTCTAGGTTTTTTTGCCTTCCCCTGGGCAGCTCAGAGAAGGACTTAAAATGGGCACACCGAGTTGTCCTCTGTGGGAGACTGTGCTCACTCTCCATCTTGTATCTCCAAATTAAACATCTAAATTCAGTGCTTAAAAATAAGCAGGCTCAGTATTCAACAAGGTTAGCATTGAGGAACCTGGACTGTTGGTAGCTTTCCACAGACAGGTGGTGCACCCATGCAAGGCAGCTTGTTGTGAGTCTGAGGCCAGGGGCCAACAGAAGGAGGAAGATGCTCATCAGCGTTCACAGACTAGTCCTATCTTTTCACCTCTGACTAGTCAGCTCTTAAGTATCCTGGCTGGAGAATGCCACTTGCTTGCTGCTTGATTGAGAAGGTGGGTAAAGATGCTGGCGTCAAGGGACAAGAGACGCTACTGTGCTTCTGGCTTCTCTCTGAATAATACTGACTGCCATTCATACAGGAGCTGGGTCAAATAGTAGTGGACTTTTCTCAGCTGTCTGGGGTCAGCAGCTGCTAACTAGTTGGATAAGAAACAAGTTTCAATGCACCTACAGATCACAAGGAAAAGCAAGGCCATGTGTCTCCTCTGCCCAAGCAGCGCCTTTAGTTAAACTGCACTGTATAATGCACAGAAATACACAAACATTGGTTTGAATGGGAAATTGCTTTCTCTCAATGGATGCTGATTTCCAAAGCAACAATTCCTGAAGACAGAGAAATGAGAAAGCTGGCCATGTACCAGTCTGAAGCTGTCTCCCTAGTACAGAAGAATTATCTTATACATTGTATGGCTTCTTTCCAAGCTGTACTACATATTTTCTCTTTGTAGGGTTAAATTATTTGCATGAAACATTACCAACTGGTTTAAAAATCAGGCACTCATTCCTATGTTAACCAAATCTTAAACTGGTAAATTGGTAACAAGTTTTTCTGCATATTAGATCAGCTTTAGAGGACAGTAACAGCAAAGTAGACACAATTCACCAGAAATAAGCAAATGAATAAATAAATAACTGCAATATGGACAGGCAGTCAGAATCTCTGTCAAAGATCTGAAGTGCCTGGGGTATAAATCAGTGTAGCTCCACTGACTTTAATGACACCAGGCCAGTTTAGACAGCTTGACACCTAGCTGGGGCTGGGCTGTTAGCAATACCATCAGAGCCATCATCAGCTGCTTTCTGCAGCCTGCCTGGTTGCTGGGGCCAGCTGAGTCTTCCTCGCTGGCGCCTACAGGGAAAGCAATGGCTTTGCACTGCACAAAAAGAAAGTTAGCAGATCTAAAAAATGTTCACTTTTTTTTTTTTTTTTTTGAAGTGAAGTAAATAAATCTATGTTGTTGTTGCTTCAAAAAACAACAACAACAATTGGGCATATTCTAAATCATCTTTCTATAAGAAGGGAAAAGGGTCGAAATTTAAAACTTCTTCATTATAATTTTTAAGACATCACAATTCTTCCCCAACACTGGCTGCATAATGTTTCTGAGATCTGACCAGCTAATGCTGTCTGCAAATCAAGGGTCATGATTAGATCCTAAGTGGCTTAAGAGCCGGCTGCTTTGGAAATCTCTTCCTATTGTTGTATCAGCAAAGATCAACCAACTGCTAGACTTGGAATCCTTTTCATATAAACAAAAGGGATTGTTTTAGCTTTGTATTCTACATAGACAATCCTCAATTTTGGAATTTTATCCTTTCTGATTCAGAGACCCACTTTATTAACCTTCCAGGGGTACAGCACAGACTATCTGTTTTAATTAAGTGATTCAAGAAGCGGGCAGCTGAAGGCCAAAGAGTCTGGATTACTTTGAAAGAGTATTATTTATTTGATGCATAGCAATTTGTTGTACTGTTATAGGAAAATAAGACAGCCTTCTTTTAAATATTGAATAAATCAAAATATGCACCAGTATGTCAACAGGGCAAAAGCCAGAACTGGCACCACAAAGACTTGGCACTCTGTTGAAAGTTATCCACTACTATTTGACCAGGCAAACAAAGCAAATCACATGGGGAATCCCAAATTTTTCTCTTACTTATATATACTCTTTTTATTGTGGTTTTATCTCTGATTATAGGTGAAGATGGAATAGATTTCTTTTCTAAAAAGGTCACAGAGCTTGAGAACAAACATTCAGTTTATAAAGCATAGAACAGGAGAAAGTATGGAATTACTGATGCCAAAGATTGTTGAATGTCGCAGAACCATGGGCTGAATCCATCATTGCTGAAATGATCAGACTTTTTAAAGTCTCGCAGAAGAATGACTTGTTAAATTACAGATTGTAACACTTCCCCCCAGATGCTACTTTCCTTAAAAAGTGTCCTTTTCTCTCTCTCCCTAATTCACAGTCATGTTCTCTGATAATTCCTTCCCAGTGGACACACCAGTTGTATTCCATGTTAGCTTTGGCATATTCATAGCTTTACCTTAAATAAAATTTTGCTTGTGTTTCACGTGGGTTACCTATATTGACAAGCTGACCCTGTGTTTCAGTGCATGTCCTGTATCTGGAGTCATGCCTTGTTTTGCAGTGGGCTACACCATGTGCCATTCCACCCACAGTTCCCTCTGATCCCAGCACCACTGGCTGAGGTCAAACAGAGCCCACTTCACATATCCAATAAGGTCATCTGATGCCTACATTAGCACATCTTTCTTGTAAGATGTCATTTGACAAAAACACTGGGGCAAACACCAAACGAACTATACAGTTTAGAAAATACCAATTCTGTCCATTTGTTAACAGCCTTTTAAAAGAAAAACCGCATTATAAGATAATAGCTGTGTCTAAGGTTCATAAAGGAACATAACGAAGTGAGGTGTTCAAATTACAGTCCTCGCTTCTACTGTTTCTGCATAACTAGTCATCTATCCCAGGCTCCCAAATATTGTAAAGTGTATTTTAGTACCAGAAAAATGTCTGACGATAGCAGCACTGAGATAGAAACAATGACAGACCGTCCCCAATGAATATTCCCCCACAATAAAACCACACTTGCAAGCTGTGCTCCTCCTGCATTTTCTCAAGGCATCATGAATCTAATACTCAACAACTGTAAATCACTGCAGCTCCGCAGTGATCACCAATTTAAAACAGATAAGGATCGGTCAATGAGTCTTTAATGAGGGCTGCTTTATCACTATTGTTTTTATGCAACTGTTACACAGAAGTGCCATAGGAAGAAAACAATAAGGAAGCCAGCCAATCAAAAAGAATATGAATATCATTACCTAAAAAGGGCTGAGAACCTCACCTAGTGCACAGGCACATTGCTTCTGCAACATGGCACCTGCAGAGCTGCAGGGAGCAGCAGGTCTGCGCATCACCGCTGCCCCTCACATGCTGCTGCAGGACCTGGTGTCAATGATCTGAGAGAATGGAAAGGTCTGCAAATACCACGTGCAGATCTGGGAGATCTCTGTACCTCTCCCACAGCCCCGGAAGAGCTCCCATGCAGCATAACCAATGCAGGTCCCATACAACCTCTCTTCCTCACAGAACTGGAAAGCAAAGGAATATGACGAACCTGAGTGCGAGCACACCTGTGAACTCCTAAGCCAGCACCCAGCTCTGCATCCAGGCACTTCTTTCTAAGGTGTGGTTTCATTTTCCCTGACAGATATTGCTAGGTTTGTGCTGTCATCATGGCTACGTGCAGGGATCGGTACACTTCCCATCAGCCACATCCATCGCACTACACAAATGCTGTCTCTCCTTGATTTTTAGGGACGAGCATTAAGTTTTACTGAAGCTGTAACCATCCGCCACCAACATTTGTCCATCTCTGAAAAGACTTTCTCCCAGAGATCTTCCACCCAATTCCACCCGACTGTATTTCGAATAAGAAACACAAATGCGATAACACCGCTACAGAGTGTGAGTTCAGTTTTACTAAGGTAACTGTGCTTCTTTCTTAAACAACTGCGCAGGGCTCAAAGAAAAGTCCTTCACAAAACATTACAAATCTATGGGGGCTTGCAGATAAAATCACGTGTACATTTTCATATTAAGTAATAAAGAGTTAATGGTAATTAACAAAAACACATGACTACGAAAATCGCTGAATCATTTTTTATTCAGCACTTACATTTTTAATGGTAGAGTTTTTAATTTCACAGGGCTTTGCTTATTGTTAAACATTTCGAAGAAGGTTTACAGCCATAAATTGTGGATTTTTTTTCTCTGTATACTGCAATTCTATTGTTATGATTTAACCTAAAGAATACTAAATTAAAATTGATTTACTAAATAGGTTAAGGATAGCATACTTATTCAAGATTTCAACCCTATTTCATACTTAGACAGGCAGATCTTAATTATACACAAAAGAATACAAATGTTATTAGCATGATAATAATTATTTAGTAGTCGTTCTCTTTAAAAAAAAATTAAAGCGGTATTGTCATTTGTGCAGCCACATTTTTCAATAGAATGACAGCTACGCTAGTCAAAGATATGTTCAAAGAACATATACAATATTCAAAGCTGTGCAGCCGACATGTTATCAGGATAAGCTAGAGTAGGTACTGCCAGAAACACGCTGCACACTAATCATTATGTCCTACCCATGGTACTACATGCAAATACAATCCTTTGTGACATTTTGTCAAATATTTTGAGGTTTCTATACTTATCGTTTTTCCCTTTGCACTCATTAACATACAGCCACCCAGAAACTGTAGTCATGGATTGTTTGTACTTCGGTTCTTCGCAGTGATAACACCGTGACAAATTAATGAAAGGGAAATTAAAGATTTAAGTATTTCCAAGTCTAGCAGATGAGTCAAAGGGGAGCAAATTTCAACTTTACATCTGCAGCCTGGCTTCCTCCTAGCTGACGGAGAAAATGCAGCATCTCAGCCTGCATTTGTACTTGCAGTGATGCAAACCTCACACCGAGCATACAGCACACTCAGTAAATCAATGCATAGGTCCCACGTTTTCCTAGCCCACGCGGCAGGTCAATACTTCCTGTCAATGAGCCCATATTCTATCAGATTGAGAAAATGTAAAAATGGCTCAGGACTAAGCAGTTGGCTACCGTACAAGCAGTGCATTTCTCAGCATCGATTTGCCAGAAGTGTTTCTGTTGTCTTGTTGCTGTAGGCTGGCATTTTTAATTATTTCTGAGACAAATGGATCATTCATACACAGAAAATCTGTAGAGCTTCTTGTCAAATTAATAAAAAAATAATGAAAGTAGTCGTTTTGGACTGCAAACTGTCAAAACACCTGAAAAGCTCTGTCGTAATCTACATGCTTTAGCAAACTACAACGCATCTCTGTGCTATTTTAAATCCTAAGTACTGGAACATAAAATAGATTGTATAGTGTCCATTGTATACAATGACACCTACTGTGACAAAACCGAGTATGTTTAATGACCTTTTTAAATCTTATACCTAGAGTCCATAAAAGCATTGTAATTCAGTTGTAAAACACACTTTAATAATCAAAATGCAGCTGTTAAAATAGCATTGCTCATAATTCTAACTTCAGGCAATTTTTTTGTTTTTAATGCAGAAGAGCAGACCACAGTTTAAAATTCCTATGAGGTCACTATTGGCCATTACAGTGTTTTTTTGCAACTTAATAATAGATGTTTTAAAGTTTAAGTGCAGCCTCAGGCACTCATAAGCATTTATTACAAATCGCTGGTTGCCTCCCTTATGCAGAGAGGAATAACATTTACATACAGTAGCACAGATTAATAAGATAAAAAATTTGAAAAAGCCGTCAGTCAGGGAGCGAAACTGGTGCTAATAAAGCCCACTATATTCTTCGGAAATATCAAGCCGTCTGTTCCAATATTTTGCCATTCCCCATGAGGTATACAAATCCAAATCAGATAAGACTCAAGCAATGCCAAAGACATGCTGCTCTGCTCTCCAGTGGCATCCAGCTGAATCTTTTATTTATCTTCAGAGCAATTGTACGTTCTCGGATACTAAAGACCGAAATAAACCTAACATCCCTCATCTGAAAGTTTCATAAAGCGCGGCCCGCTCCCTGTTTGCCGAGCTGCGGTGCGGGGCACGGGACGTGGTGCCAAGCCAACAGCAGCACAGCAGCTTGTGCAGAGCGGGGCACCAAGGAAATCTAATTGCTGAGGCAATGGAAGCATGAGCACTCCTGTACCTCTCTGCTTTATGTTCAAGAGACGGGTTGCAAGCCCGGCTGTCAAAGGCATTAGGCGAGGTAAAGTGCAATTCCTGTAAAATAGCGCACATAATGTGGCATTATGATTAAACTGCAAAGGTGCTTGTTATAACAAATCACTTTGTAAATCAAATAAACTACAGCATAAAAAAAGAACGTAAAATCATTTCTGCACCCTTGTAATGCCAATAATTTTAAAAGTACGGCATTAAGAGCACAAAGTCAGAAGGGGACCAATCAGTAATTTTTAGTGGGATTTCTCCCGCAGATAAAACACCTTTATTTACGCAAATGTTTGCAGCGCTCTCCTCTTGAGCCGGCCTGCGAGTCGAAGACAAAAAGAGATACAGTTTCCTTCTCATTTTTCTTCAAGAACACTGTCATATTAACATTGAATAATTACTAAAAATTGTAATACACCAGTGTAATATTACCTTTTGCCAAATTGCATTAATCAAAAAGTGAGCCCACTGCAATCAAGTAATTAAGTGTAAAAAAATGCCGTGTATTTGCATAGCCTGCCTTCCCAGGCTTGTTTGCTGTGCCGCGGTGGTTTGATTCCCGAGTTTTGCTGTGGCTCAGGGCACAGACACCAAGCCCAAGGTGGATGGAGGGAAGCAGCGCGGCCGCGCAGCGCTGAGAGCAGTGCCCAAGGAGGGACGAGGAATGGCAGGTGGGCAGCTGACAGCCTCCTTCCTCCCTCCTCAAAGTGTGCGCACAACCAAATAAATCCTGCCTGACCTCCTCAGAAGCCAGACTATTGTTCAGCTGGAGTAGTAAACACGGCTGCTTAATTACACGCGGGCAGCATTCTGGTACGTCGGGCTTGTGAGACAAAAAGAAGGAGTTTCTTGTTCTGCTGGGTTTCTTTCGGGAGAAAAAAAAAAATACTGTATACATAGTAAAGATCATTTCAGGTATATATTAAAATGGGTAAGTCAGAAAGAGCTCCTTTGTATAATGTCACAAAGCAACCTTTAGTGCTAATAGAGTAAATGCACACACTGTTATTTTTGCAGTCTTTTGTCTCACAAGTTTATTGTAAGGTGAGCGGAGGTTTCTCTCCAGAGCAGTACCTGAACTTGTAGAACCACGGCGCCAGGAAATATTAATTGGGAAGATGGATTTTATTAAAAAACGGGAATTTTTGCTGTTTTTTTTTTTTTTTTTTTTTTGTCGTAGCCATGTCTGCGAAGCGCGGTTTCCTCCACCAATCTATCCTAGGCTAGCTGTGAATAGTGCCCATTTTGAGATTAGGAGATTAGGTTATTCATCACTTGAGATGCTCCCTGCTGTGCTGCTACTATCAGAGCGCAGCCAAATCAAAACATCTCTGGAAGGCATTTCAGAATAATTGAATGCATCATAATTTCCCTATTAATACATATCTCATATTACAGATTATGCATGAAATGTTCGCATTATCTGTTACTTTTTGTTAACGTCTTGCTCCTTGCCAGTAAATTTAATACACAGAGTGAATCAGCATGCCATGATGAAGGGATAGGTTACTGATAGCCATTTTTTCAGGATTCAGTAGAAAATTAAAGTAAATCGATCATTTTATAGCCCCACTGGAATGTCTACAAGGGCATGTTGCTAAGCAAATGGTAATTTAAATGTACTGTGTAATTTTTCTAAGCAATTTACTGAAAGCAGATTTTATTTCTCACTTACTTAATATCAGATGCTCTTTATCTGTTAGTGCATGATGTATCAGTTATAGAAAAATTATTAATCTATGGTTTAATCAAATGGCAAAGATACAGTGATTTGACAGCTAGTCATATACATATTAAGATGTCTTAATTCACATGAATTACAGTAACATCGCTTGTTATTTTCTTGAAAGAAAAAAGATGATTCAATTACACACATAAAAAACACAGTAAGTTCCAGGTAAGTCAGCATAAATCCTACAGAAGCAGTTCTCCAGCTGTCTATTATATTTCACAAAAAACAATAATCCTTGTCATTTACAGGGATTTTTTGTTTCGTTGTGTTTTGGTTTTTTTTTTCTTTTTTTTTTTTTTTCCCAAGAATAGATCTACTTTTTCAGAACTTATCTAGCAACTGAAAATGCAGCCCCATTAGGGCACTGACAGAATTCACCGGGACTGAAAATAAAACTGGGAAAATGTAAATTGGGATGGGCTTAAAAAAACGTCATGAGTGCTTCAAGACGATTAATTACCACTGGATGGGAGCCGTGCCCGATTTATATATTCAGTACACATATACTTCCTTTAACAAAGAATATTTAACATATACCTCAGATACCTCCTAGCCCTTGTTTAGGCAAAATGCCAGTTGACTTTCAGTGCAATTTTTGCCTGAAAAGCAGAGGGATCAGGTTCATTACAGTATTTTTACTTTAAGAATGATTCCAAGTATGTGAACAGATTAAAAAAACTAAGAAGGCCATAGAAAATAATTTCCCTCTTTCTTTCTTTCTTTCTTTCTTTCTTTCTTTCTTTCTTTCTTTCTTTCTTTCTTTCTTTCTTTCTTTCT
>JAOWBP010053353.1:0-11308 GCA_028571105.1 Tragopan temminckii
CAGCCTGTTCCAGTACCTCACCACTCTCAAAGTAAAGAACTTTCCCCTGACATTCAACTTAAATCTCCTCTCCCTCAGTTCAGTTAAATTAAAAAATTAATCTGCAGCTGATGAGTTGAGACTGGCTTTTTGCAAGCTAAAATCTTTCCCAGATATTAGTTAATGCTTCAAGGGCTGCCTGACAGCCTCAAGGCCACTAGAGTGCCTTCCCCAGGTAAAGCTAAGAGCATCCTTCAGACTTACCGAGCTTCCATTTCATCTCCATACGGTGACTTCCAGAAATCCAATGGTTGGCAAGGCTGCCCACAGCAGGGGGGTTGGAGCCAGATGATCTTTAAGGTCCCTTCCAACCAAAGCTATTCTGTGAAATCACAGCAGGGGACTTCGGGAGCAAGGATTAGATGGATAACGTGGGTAGGGAGAGCACTGCATGGAGAATTGCATCTAGAGCAGGAAAGTAAACAGCAATAAAATATAAAATCACAAAGAAAACACTGATTTTCCCCTCCCCATAGGATAGCAGAGTGGATTGCTGGCTGGGATGGCAATGGAAAGCTCCTGGGAAAGTCCATGCAGAGGACCATGGGCTTCACAACCAGCAGGTTCATGATCCAGACTGGGCAGACCTTCGCAAGCTGCATGCAGCATGCATCACTTGCATTTGAAATGTCAGCTGGGAGTTCAAGAAGGGCTACTGAGTGCAAAAAAGGGATGAGAATTCTCAGCATTGAGCAAAACTTGCTGCACATAATCATGAATGTTCTCTCACAGTGCAAAGGTCAGCCCAGGACACGGGGAAAAATGCCTCCCTGGCCCGTGCTGGTGTCTGTATTCCCTACTGCAAGCTTTGCCAGAGGAATCCTCCAGGCTGCCTATTGCAGATGTACAACTTTGATTAGAAACGATCATTACTTTTCTCTCCTCACCAGCTGCCAAGAAAGCAGCAGAGGGGTGAACTCAGTGCTGTCTGTGAACCAGCTGCATCAGGAGATCTATGAGATGTGAACTCCTCTGTGCATCCCAGAGGGACTGGCGAGCTCGTGATGGAGTTCAACATATCCTGGATGGTGCTGATGGGGTCTGCCTTTGCTATCACATCCCAGGCTGCTCCTCAAGGGAGGAAATTCGAAGTTTAAGTCTGGTTGAAGAGGGAAAGCCCATAGTTCTAACCATGTTTCTACACACCAGCCACCTAGGTGTGCAGCATTTCTGGTGCTCCTCCCTCCTACTGGAAATGAGCCCTGCCCTTCAGCGCTGCTTTGGGACATCCCATCCATCCCCATAAGCACAACCAAGGAATGTTCCCACCAGACTGATGCTGCATGCCACAGTGCTGCCACCAAGGAATCCCACCACTTTTCCTCGTCATATTTAGCCAAGCAGCTCCACTGGGTTTGCCAGGCTCTACTTCATAGAACGGCTTAGGTTGGAAGGGACCATTCAGTTCCAACCCCTTGCCACGGGCTGTTTGCCCCCCCACCAGATCAGGCCATCCATGGCCTTGGGCACCCACACTTCTCTGGGCAGCAGTGCCAGTACCTGCAAGGCAGGTGGCTTTTCTCACCTTCTTACCACAGCTTGGGTGCATTGATCCAGGCTGGGCTTCAATCTAATGCCATTGCAAGGCACTGGGTAGATGTAGTTATACTGTCATATCCAGGTAACACCATGCAAACAATAGTCCCTCGTATCCCACATGACTCTGATGACTCCTAGCAATCAGTCATGCCTCACTCCCTCCCCCTCCCACGGTTAATTTGCCCCTTTTCACTCCAGAGATGTTGCTCTCATCTTTTGTCAGATCTGTACCAGCCGTGTTCTCACCTCTGGAGCACATTTCCACTTTGGTTAATAAATCAAACAATAGTTTGCCCGTTCATGCTGAAGTCGGAGGGAAGTGGGACCACAGTGCTCCTCAAGGTTTCCTGCAAGGACACCAAAATCTGACACAAAGACCCACTGCCAGGGGCTTGGAGGGATCACACTGCCCCTCCCCAGCCTACGTGGTTCATCTATAGGTAATTTCCAGGGAGTGGAAGATAACTTTTCATGGGTCGTCCCATCCTTCTGCTCATTCCTTCTCTTCTCCTTTTATAGTGCTTTAAGTCCACTTAACTTGGGAGAAGCACACAGGGGTGATAGGGGACACCACGCTTCCTCCTGTGCCCACCCTGTTCTCCCACATTGCCCACAGCATCCCATCCCAAGACTGGTGCTGGCTCAATCCCTCTCTTTGACCTCTGTGTGAGCCCATCGTGTTCCCAGGAAAGCTTATTGTTAGAATCTGCACCCACCTATCTTAACCAAACAAACAGTTGCTAGCGGAAGGGACACCCTTCCCAAACCGAGTCAATTCCATAACAGCAGTATTTTATTCACTGTGCAGCAGTGATCTTAATCTGCAGCACAGACCCAGGGAGGGTAGCGGTCCCTTCCCAGCTCCCCCTGTCTACTGTAGGGAAATTTCCCCCTAAAATTATTTCTCTGTTCTTGCAGCCAGAGAGAGAAGACGTCTCCCATACCAACCCTGCTCCGTCGTAACCAGCATCGCAAGGGAGAAGTCCTCAAGCAGGGGGACAACGCGCCTTCAGGCAAAACAATTTTGTTAGGGGGTTGTAGGACACATCGCTAAACATGAGAGAGCTGGAGCCAGTTCTCTTGCATCCCTGCCCTGGGCTGGACCAGCAGTCGGAGACATAGGAGGACATGAAGATGCTTTAACTAGATAATCTTTAAGGTCCCTTCCAACCAACCATTCTATGGCTCTGTGCTGACTAAAGGGCAGCTGGGTGGTGAGACACTGGAACAGGTTGCACAGCGAGGTGTGTGCCCCCTCCCTAGAGGTGTTCAAGGCCAGGCTGGATGGGCCTTTGAGCAACCTGGTCTAGTGGGAGGTGTCCCTGCCGACAGCAGGGGGTTGGAACTAGGTGATCTTAAAACATCCCTTCCAACCCAAACCTTTCTATGATTCTATGACTTGTCTTTCTGCCTTCCTTCATCTCCTTCCCAAAAAAACAAAGCAGAAGTCTTCCATTCCCACCACGGCACCCCCTAATAGCATCTGTAATCACTGATGCAGATGTGCATTAGGAAGATGCATCTCATCCTGGTGGTACATTCAGGATAGAATAAACTGAGTAGGGGCAGGTCACCTCCGACAGCACAAGGCATAAGGGAGGCACCGTCACTTGTAATTCCCTCTTTGTGTTCTTCTTCGTGCCAACAGAGAGAAGGGATGTGTCTGCTGGTACAGGATGAACCTCAACCCTTATCTCAAGAGGTTCCATGGGGAAATATAACAAAATCCTCTATTGTTATGCAGGAAACACATCTTTCAATAGCTTTCGGCACCAAACTTGTCTCTGGGACCTTCCCTGTCTGCTGCTGACATCCCCTTTGACCTCGAGGACGGCACTTCCTCCCCATCTCTCCATGTCGCAGTGAAGTTTTGGAGCATCAGGAGGGCAGCAATGCCCAGCCCTGGGCTATGGAAGGCAGCATGCACGAAGCCTCCGGGCCCTAAGCTGGGTCAGGGCAGAAGCAGCTCCCAGGCTGACAAGATAAAGAGTTAAAGCAAAGCAAAAACTTTGGAAGAAAAACGGTTATGTAATAAATCAGAGATTAGAAGGCAGGAAGGTGTGCTATATAGAGGAATCAAAGTCCGGAACAGGATGTATATAAAGCAAATATTGAACTAACTTTGATAACACAGAAAAATAGAAGATTTTTGGTGGGGTTAAATGAAGGCTCAATTTTAACTATTATAAATTTCCTGTTTTACTCGTGTCGGGTGGTTTTACAGTGATCTATACAATACATTGTGTGCCTAATGATTTCCTAGCCATGAATGGGTCACTCAGATTTTACTTTCCATGCTCTTTTTTTTTTTTCCTTCTGTCTGTCCTGAAGCAATAATGCTATTGAAATCCTCCAGGCCTTGCCCATTGGGTGTTTTCTTTCCTACCAAGACATCAAACTAGCAAGAAGGTTTATTTTAAGCAAATTCAATAGAAGGGATCACACAAGCACCTTGCTGGAAGCGTACAATGGGAGCCGAACCCAGGGCTATTCAATTAACAAGTGCTCCATTTTCATGCAATTCCTGTTGTGAATTCATTACTTTAACCAGGCTGGCAAATTGAGAAGCTAACACAGCACCATTTGTCTGCAGACACGTAGGCTAAGAAATTCCACATCACAGAATCACAGAATTGCCTGGATTGGAAGGGACCTCAAGGATCATCAAGCTCCAACTCCCCACCACAAGCAGGGCCACCAACCTCCATATCTAATACTAGAGCAGGCTGCCCATGGCCCCATCCAACCTGGCCTTAATCTCCTGCAAGGCCTTTGACACAATCCCACACCATGCCCTTATCTCCAAGTTGGAGAGAGATGGATTCAATGGGTGGATGATATGGTAAGGAATTGGTTGGATGGTTGCCATAAATGTACTCAGTGTGCACGTTTCCCACGAGCAGATTTCACCTGCACGTCCCTCGTATCAGCACTGAAACACAGGTCTGGGAGACAGCATGGACAAACAGCTCAGTTGGCCAGATCTGGAAGGAGCTGAAGCCCAGTGAATCACAGAATGGCCTGGGTTGGAAGGGACCTCAAGGATCACGAATCCCCAACCCCCTGCCACATGCAGGGCCACCAACCTCCACATTTAATACCAGACCAGGCTGCCCAGGGCCTCATCCAACCTGGCCTTGGACACCTCCAGGGATGGATGGGGCATCCACAACCTCTCTGGGCAGCCTGTTCCTAAAGCTCAGCTTCTTGCACCCATACTGTTAGGCAACACAAGCTTTGGCTTGGCTCTGACTGCAGATGTCATCAGATGGGATGATGCAACTGAAAAGGAACTCTGCAGGACACACCTGCAAAGCCCCTAACAGGCGTTAGGTCAGAGAAGGGGTATTCCTTGGCCTTTGGTAAATATTCAGAAAACTGATGGCAAAAGGAACAGAGTGAAACTTGCTTTCCATGAGCACTGCTGGCTCAACACAACTCAAAGCATATTACTTATGGCCACCATTTTCTGAAAGTGTCCAGCTAAATACTCTTGGGATAAGAAAAAACTATTTTCCCTAACTTTTGCCCATGGAAAAATAATTCTATAGGATGGAGCATCCCGGATCTACCGCCTCTTTTATAAACCTAGTAAGATGATGATACACTTCAATAATCAAGCCCAAACTGATTTCAGGTTAAATCTTAGTACCACTTGAGAAGTGTCGTAAGAATAATGGCATGGGGTGACATCAGTAAACCCATAAGCTGAGGCTGCAGATTTCCCTACTCAAGCATCTAAGGCATGGTGGAAACCCTCCTCGTTACTTGGTCAGCACTAAGATAACAGAATCGTAGAATGGCTTGGGTTGGAAGGGACCCTAAGGATCATCAAGCTCCACAGGCAGGGCCACTAACCTTCAGATCTGGTTTTAGACCAAGATCTAGCCCCAGGGCTTGACTTAAGAATGCATGCCCCCATTCATTAAGAACAGGGCCACACCACTCTTGGGAAGGCTAACGTGAATGATTTTGTGCAGCCTGTGCAGAAAAATGCAGGCAAGGTGGGACTGTTCATTTGTCCCCATTCATTGCAGAGGAATTGGACCAGATGACCTTTAAGGATCCCTTCCAGCTCAAATGATTCTAAGATTCTATAACTGCCCTCTCAATACAGCCTGATTTTAGGCCAACAGAAGCCAAGGATGCAGTTTCAAGATCAGTTATGAACAGAAGGAGCAGGATTTAGCTCTTGCATTTGGGTATGTGCAACTATCAACTTACGGTTAAGCAGAGTTGGTTGAAGGACTGAGACAGCAAGCATGAAGCCAATTAACATCCCTCCTCCAACTCGTCATCAGAAGTCCATGTAAGAAGGTCTGAAAGAGCAGCTTAAAAAAAAAGAAAATGTTGTTAAATGTTCAGATTTTTGTTGAATATCAACTAGTCACCTTTCTGATCTTCTATATTCCTCTTAACTTCACCAGCTTAGAAAAGTAATACATTTTTAAAGGAAACTTCAACGATCAGAAATCCAAGCTGAGGAAATAACGAGCGTAATTGAAGGAGCCAGGCCAGACAGCAGATGGATACTGTTTATTGGTTTTTTCCATCACATCTGAGTTACAGGTGTAAAATCACACAAACTGCAGGTATAAACATGTAAAACAATACAAAAATAAATGGAAAGGTCATTTCATATTTACCGAATCAAGTTGTGTAATAAATACAATAGGCAAAAAAAGCTTCACTCACGCCATTCAGTTTAACTGAAGTTACAGTAGTGTTTGAAAATACAAGTTTTTAACTTAACGTTGCAAATATTAAAGCATTGAGAACTAGTATCAAAGTGAATTTTGGCACGTTGTAAAGTGAGAAGTGTTACATCAGCGTCGGACTCGTGTAAAAACGAAGCAATTTCTCACTAGCTTTCTGAGGTACGTTTTTAAACAATCTAAAATTAGATCAGCAATGCAGTTCTAACAACTCACAGTTCACAATTCACTATACTAGTTACAATTTTTCCCTTTTAAGAATACCAAAGTATTCCAGAGCTTAAATCTGTGCAAATTCTGAAAAAAATTTCAATTAAAAAACAATAACAATTAAAAAAAAAAAAAAAGCAACTTAGTAGGGAACTTTTACATGCAACTTAAGCCCTCCCTGCAATCAGTCTTGTGAATTGCAAAGCATAACATCAGGCTAACAGCAAATTGCATGGCTTCATATCAAACACTCTGCCCAAGTTGCAGACGTTCCTCTCCTAAGTTGGTCACATTTTTTTCTCCCTATAACTTCAGTAACTTCTGATCACACTCATTCTCCGTGAGGGGGAAGAAAAACAAATAACACATCACCACCACGAGCTGCTAACATGAAGGTCAGCAAAGCATGTAAACCCCTTGAGGACTCTCAGCATTTCTTTCCCATCTCAGAAATGCCTGGACACAAAGTTACTGTTACCACATTGGTTGGTTTTTTTTTCCCCAAAAAATACAGTAAAAGGTAAGGGAACAGTGTAATGGCACTTTTTCTGTATCCAAACATTTGTGGTTTAGAAACGGTGCTTTTTGTATTTTCTTTTAGTTTTACAGTAGCTAAAAAGTTTTCAAAACTAGATCCTTAGGAGTAACTCCTTCCTCACCCCGACTCCAAAAGAGTGAGGAAACCACATTTCCAGCTTATAAACATCTCTGATCAGAGTACAAAAGTTATGCTTTCCTAAAAAACAAGAAAGAAAAGTGCTGCTGACTGTTACAAATAACCCCCAAATAATCAGCAACTGCTAGCAGCAGCATCAGGCGTTTACACCTTTGAGTCCTCAAAGAGCTTCCTTTTAAACAGTATTTGTGCTAATATTCTTCACTAGGTTAATTTTAAGTCCTTTCACCAAAACTGTTTTTCTTTTAAAAAACAAAGAGGTTGCAAGCAATGCAACCCATGATGTCCATTTATTTTAGGCTTTGGGCATAAATGGCATCGTCTGCAAGGCACTGCTCTGTTTCAAGGATACCTCTGTCACAGTTTCACTGTTTCGGTAATTTTTCAGTTTTGAAGTCACAGTTAAAAGCTAAAAGAAAAAAAAAATAATAATAAATTGAGGTAATCAAATCATTTCAATACCAAAATATCAACGTTGAAATAGTACCAGTATGGTGAAAGGTCTTCCTAATACACAGCTATCCTCACATAGCATGCAGTACGGTATATCTGTATACTAGGCCTTTGTTCTGAGCTCTTCTGATCTGGTTTTTGAAGAACACCTCCACGTGCACACGTTGCACACTTATTTCACTTTAGTTCACGGGGCACCGCGTTTGTGATGGAGAGCTGCAGGCCCATCAGCCCCATGAACCCTCATGTTCAAGCGCTGCACAAACTGGGGCTCTCAAAAAGAGTTCAGCAGAGCAAAGCGAGCTACAGCATCTTCATCTATGGTTCAATCAATTGCACTTAAACCTACACGGCTGCTGACTTACAACCATTCAGCCACCGTTGTTTCTTCTGACGTCGCGCCGTCATTCCGCTATCCTAGATATATGGCTTTGCAGATTAGATAATGGTACTGAGAAGGAGCACGCGGGGTTTACGCTAAGTTGGCTGGCAAAGAATCCCACCTTATGAATTTTTCCTAATGCCCCTTTTATTGCAGTGTTAGCTCCGGAATTCTGTTCCCTCATAACCCTGGTCTGATACATCGCTTTGTGCTGCCAACTGCACTTAGCCTGTAAACACCTGCTGGCCCCCTACATCCACTGCTAGCTACATTTCTCTACCAGGCACTACAGTATATTAAGACTAAACCATAGCCATGCATAGATAAACTCACGAGCCTTATCACGATGCTCTATACCTGTAATAGGGTTACCCAGAAAGCCTAGATACACAACTATAGCTGGCTTTTACCGGCCTTAACAGG
Organism: Tragopan temminckii; assembly: GCA_028571105.1. Taxonomy (NCBI): domain Eukaryota; kingdom Metazoa; phylum Chordata; class Aves; order Galliformes; family Phasianidae; genus Tragopan; species Tragopan temminckii. The sequence goes on from JAOWBP010053353.1 coordinate 8,438, forward strand.
ATACAAGTCGTTTATAAAGCCTCATGGTGTGCAAAGAAAAAGAATTCTTACGTTCAGACGACTTCTTAAATCTAGGAGGAAAGCTAGAACGAAACCTTATCAACATCTATATCCCAGTCTGCAGCACCTGGAATTCCACACCTGCACCACAGGACCACCACGGTGCAGGCATGGAGCCAGCTAGTAGCAACTCACACTGAAACCTCGCCTATGAAGCGTTTCAGGTTCTGATAGGCTTCTTGAAGTTTTGGCCATGTCAGATTCCAAAGGTAAAAAATACATTTCTTAAGCCATATGCAGCCATAGGTTTTAATGGCGAGAGATAAATCTCATTTTTCTCCCATGGAAAGAAGCTGGGTTATGTACAGGTATTTCCTGTAAGAAATCATTCAATTTCTTACCATATTATATACATCTGACCAAAGACAGAACTATTTCTAAGGACTTGGAATGTTTTCACTTGACTAAATCCTGAATGCACAGCATGCTACGATAATCTGCTTATTCAGTCAGCTTCAATAATGACGTTGAAGTAGCTGCTAGGGTGCCACATATTGATATTCCTCCAATGAGCTATGAGGCCTCGCTTCGAGTTGGACCAAATTCAGTTGCCCAGGTTCCCATTACGGAACCCTTTGGTAACTGTACATGTCTGGGTGCATCAGTTCAGTGTTACAGTGTGCAAAGCTTCCCAAATTCTTTCCTACTTCAAGTACGTCTTTTGATATTTTTTACCTTTGGAAACAAGAAGAGCAATTCCTTAGCTAAAGAATCCTGGCTTTTCATGCTCTTCTCCTTTGCTTGCTCTGCTTAGTCTGCACTACTCAAGTAGGAATCGTTTAAGCAACAGCAAGTTGTACATTCTAGAAAACACGACATCAATTGCTAGAACAGCACTGGAAAGGAAGAGGAATCTCCACTTGTCTCTCCTTTCACCTTGAAATGTATAAATATCTTTTCTTTAAATAGTCAAAATTTTGACTGCAGATTCAGACCGTGCAGAGGGTTTTGTAAGACACGCTGTCCCTTTGGAAGCAGAGCAGAGGTTTGTGTGTTCCCCCATTTCTCGCTTTAGGAACACCCTTACAGCAGCAGGATTGGGTACTCCTCAGAGCTTTTGAAACGTTCCCCCATTTCTCGCTTTGGGAACATCCCCCAATCCCACATACTGAAGTATACCACTGCTCTTCAGTGCTCATGGGCAATATGGTTCAAGGGACATCCAAGAGATTAAAGCAGTTCAATTCCCTGCACGTTGGACCAATTCCATACTTATATTCTGACCTGCTAGGAAATACAGCTTTCCTTTTCTTCTTCTTTTCAAAACATTTCCACTACTAGCCAGAGATTCCAGGTGATGCTTTTTACAGTCTGGAATTAAGGTGAAGTGGAAGCAAACCTGACAGTACAAACAGCTAAGCAGTTACCATAGTAAAAATGCCAACCTTACAGGAATGATCTTAGTTTCAAAAGGAGTGCAGAAAACTGATATTTCACTTAATTTTCTAGTTAACCAGCAAGGACAACAGCATTTTTGGTTACTGACAATAAGTGGTCTAAAAGTCCACAGAACACATGTGCTTATGTCTTCTGCTCAAAGAGATCATGATACTCTTGCTCTTCTAGTTCTCTGTTGTACTTCTCTATTTCCCTGTTGGCTTCTTCCAAGTAATCATTCATGAATTGGTCCATTACTGATTTTGAAAAGCTAAGGAAAATAAGAACATTTGTGCAAACAGCGTTCGTTACAAAAGAACAAACAGGTTGGAAGGATCTGCCAGTTTAGGGACACTGACTGAAAATAAATCCAATGCAGGACTTTCCAGGAGTCCCACAGTCGGACCCAACCACAGCTACTCTTCATTAATGCAAAATAAAGGAGCTTCCCATGAGAAAGAAAACACGACAGCAGAATTACAGCAGGTTTGCAAATGTTGATAGTAAGTGAAAGTCAATAAAATCAGCCCAACGCAGACCTGCAAGAAGTGCCTGCACAGACATCATCTCCTCTCCAACACCAGGGTCCTGGTGGTGTAAAGGCTGAGTGAAGAGTGGAGCTCAAGTTCACTGTTATTTCATTTTCTGCCAGGAACAGCCAGAAGTCTGCTGATAGAAAATGTAACCTTGTCCCATAGGAACATAAGCGTATCTGTTCTTAATCCCACTTGTGCTTTTGTGATGTTTACCTAAGTTGAAGTGAAGTCAATTGGAAATTTAAGACCACTGTAAGACTGATAAAACAAGTTTCAGTGATAAAACAAAGGCAAAAAAAAACCCCCAAAAAATAGAGATGCAGAGAAACAAGAAGAACAGAAATACACTGGAAGATGAGTATTACTATGGAGTTTCTTGCCAGAGACAAGAATACGGTCAGGTTTAAATAAAAAAAATTAAGAAAATCAATATGGTTCTGGAAAGAAAACTAGAGGGCTCTGCTTTGGCTCTAGCTCTTTTTGTAACTGATATCAAACAATACCAGTAAGGACAGAGCATTTGCAAACAAACATATATCACAATTAGATAAGTACATCGTACTGCTTGCTAAGCTGAAGTACTTTTAAAATAAGATTTTACTTGCTTAAATGAGTTTAAAAAGTGATTACAGAACATGCACCTCTGCATATTGGTCATACTTCTGCTTTGCATCCAGAGAAGGCTCTGGGGAGACCTCATTGTGGCCTTCCAGCATTTGAAGGGAGCATATAAACAGGAGGGGGTATGACTGTTTACGAGGGTGGATAGTGATAGGACAAGGGGGAATGGTTTTAAACTGAGACAGGGGAGATTTGGGTTAGATATTAGGAGGAAGTTTTTCACGCAGAGGGTGGTGAGGCACTGGAACAGGTTGCCCAAGGAGGTTGTGGATGCCCC
>JAOWBP010053354.1:0-11307 GCA_028571105.1 Tragopan temminckii
GTTGCCCAAGGAGGTTGTGGATGCCCCATCCCTGGAGGCATTCAAGGCCAGGCTGGATGTGGCTATGGGCAGCCTGGTCTGGTGACTGGCGACCCTGCACATAGCAAGGGGTTGGAACTAGATGATCACTGTGGTCCTTTTCAACCCTAGCCGTTCTATGATTCTCAGAGGATGTTTCAGTTTGTGTTACAGAAAGAGATTTCCTAAGTCAGGAGCAGTTCCTTTGGAATAAACTGCCTGTTTCTTTTTCCTTTCCCACTCTTTCCTGTGTATTTTGTTACTCTGGTCAAGTGGGCCCATCCAGATAAAAGGATTTTTACTTTCATTGTGTAGGTCTGTGATCCAATTTCAACATCTGGGCAATTTTTCAATTGGCTTTTCAATTGGTCCTTAAAACTCGTGTTTAAAATCTGGCGTGGAAGTCAGGATTCATAGCAGCAGATGCATTGGAAAGGAAGACAGTCGTTCACTGTGGTGCAGTTTTTGAGTGTCTGTTGCTGGAGAGAACGCTCATATGTTGTTCCAAGCCAGTTGTTTGTCTAATTACAGGTTCTTGAAATTCATATGAAGAGTTTATTTCAAAACTGGTTTTGTATTTAAGAAGGACCCCGTGTTTTGGAAGGATGAGAATGCTTCTACTTCACTGTGGTTCTAAGGTGACGGTTTGACCACACAGTGCTTGCAGCTGCTGAGTCCTCCGTGTGCAGTAGGTTGCACAAGCAGCTATCTTTAGCTCCCATGTTTTTATTCTTTGTATTACTGCTTTTTCTCTCCCTGAATACTGGAAAGGGGTTTCATCCACTGTTGATTAAAAGAAATCATTGTTTGTTATGATTTGTTTAAAATGGAACAGAGATTATTTGCAAAATTCTTTCCTTATGGTTTAATCTTTCCAGAGAGTGAAGTCTGGAAGTGTAGGAAGGATCTGAAGGCATCGTGGATTGGTTTAGGAGACTTGGAAGAGAGAGCGTGTTGAATGTAAATGCCAGCATCTCGTAGCAGGGAGCAGCAGGCTTTGAGGATGTGGAATGAAACTCTATCAGTTCCATTCAGATTTCTGAATTGGTTTCATAATGAATCTGTGAACTCCTTCATCTTCTTTTCTTTTTAAGTTCTCCTGCTGTGTTTAACAGGTGCACACAACAAGAATTGCCACCTAGTTAACTATTTCCACCTCTTTTTTGTTGCTTTGCTTTACTCTTAGCGCTTATCTTCTGTGATCTCTGTGGTTTTCAGTACTACAAAAGCAAATAAAATTCAACTATAAATTTTAACTGAACTGATTTTTCTTTTGTTACCCCACTTGGTAACGTCTGGTTAGAACACCGCTCTTTGTTACGAGAGGTTTCAAGATGGATATAGTATCATCAGTTTGGTCACTAGTGACAATGAAATATGTAACCTTTCTCATGGGCAAAATTTTGGCCAAGTGCTGACAGTGTGATGGAGTTGGTGCTTAATTTTTGTCATTTGTTTTCTTGAATTAAAGTTATTTGACAGTCTGATTTGGAGGAGGGACATGAAAGGAGCACATGCTTTGTTAGTATCGCCGTCTGTTTTACTGCCTGTTCAAGCTCTATTGCTCTTGCCTAATAATTGCTTGATAAAGGCGTGTCATTCAGTTTTCAGTCTCTGTGGACTTTATACTGCAAGCTTCCTGATCATTTCCCATGCACTTCAAAAGCTGGGTCATGCCCCACAGTCTTGAGGTGGCCTGATTGCCTGGATGCTCCTGGTTGGCTCACAAAGCTGGCTACTACTTGTTTCCACTTCCCAGCATACTGCCAGGGAGAACGTTAGTTGGTTTTCTCAACTCCTGGTAGTTTCAGGTGCAGTTCATATGGTGCTTGATGCCATACAGCTGGAGGACAGCTCTCGTCCTGCTGGGCTTTCAGCAGTGGCTTGCCTGGGGCAGCTTCCCCGTGGGTTCAGGTGAAGCTGGGTTGGACTCGATCATCCCTATGGGGTTCCTTCCAATTCTGTAAATTCTCTTGTGCAGATATTTGCTGAGATTAGGTGGATGCATTCTGGCATGAATAGAGCTGCCTCCTAGCAGTAACCCTGTGGCTTCAGTTCTTGTCTGCACAGACATGGTTGTTTTGGAACAGTAGCTGCCGTCACAATAATGCTGAACTCAGCCCTAGAGGCTGCTAACTGGAGCCTTGGTGTGCGGGGAGACTGGAATGTCCTTGGATTGACAGGGTGAGGGAGGTAAGTGGAAACAGCACCCCTGCATAGGGTTGTAGTTCTAATCCTAAATGAGTGGGTGGTGATGGATGGAGGTATGTCTCCTCCTGCGCTTCTTTGCAGGCTGCTCTGGTTCTGCCTCCATGAGTGACATGGCTAGTAGTGCTGAAACAACAGGGGCTGAGAGCCCTTGTCTTTGCTTGTGGGTTTATCCGGGTGCTGGGCGTAATTTCTCAGGGTGTGGCAGTGGTCGTGCAACGGCTTGACATGTGCTGAGCTTTGTTTCTTAGCATTCCCACAGAAAAAGGCTGAGAAGTCCCAATTAATTGCTTCTGAAATACTCTAAGTGATGAAATCTTGTCTGCTGGAGAATAACAGGGAGACAAATGTAAATTACGGTGAAAAGAATAACACCACAAAAAGCTTTGGAGTGCATTCCTGCTGATGGCCAATTCAGCTTTCACAGCAGCTTTACAGAGATCGCTTAAGTTCAGTAGATGAATAGCAAATTTAAGTCTCTGGAGTCCTCACTAATTACACCACAATGAGTAGCTATAGAAATATCAATGCGAAATGTGATTGTAATACAGCATTACTACTGAGACGTCTTTTGTACGCAAATTGGGACATTTGTGTTAATGACTCTCTGAGCAACCATAGCCTGCTCATTTCTGAAAGGGCACAGTGGTGATTGTATGCAACAACAAAATGTGGGTATATGCACTGTGCTGTAGCTTGTCTTCTGTGCTTGGTTTTGTTACTGCTGCAGTTCTCTCTAAATTCAGACTTTTTGGGAAGCTCAGGAGGATGCCGATAGAGATGCCTTTCCAAGTGCTTGTTACTGCCTTGCTCTTCTGAGCTCTCCTCTGTCATTTCAGTGAGTGGGAGATGTTTATTGAATCAGTTGAGTGCAGGGTTGATGTCCAAGGAATTTTAAAAGAATTTAAAAGAATTTTAGGAGGAAGTTGTTTACACAGAGGGTGGTGACACACCGGAACAGGTTGCCCAAGGAGGTTGTGGATGCCCCATCCCTGGAGGCATTCAAGGCCAGGCTGGATGTGGCTCTGAGCAGCCTGGTCTGGTGGTTGGTGACCCTGCACATAGCAGGGAGGTTGAAACTGGATGATCTTTGAGGTCCTTCTCAACCAGGCCATTCTTTGATTCTATGAAAGAATGTGCTAAGCTGATTGATGCAGTCCTGTTTTTCCACATTCAGAAAGCTGGCTTGCTTTCTGCACATCTACAATGAGTAAAGCAACTGTTTGGGGATGGCTGGAATTTGTGTTGCTTAGAAGCAGGGAAAACTTACTGCTCTACTACCTGACTATTTCAGGCTTGCATTCCTCACTAATCCTTCTGTCCTCATCGCTCTCTTCCTCTCTGCTTCCTTCCCTTTTCAGATCTCCACAGCCCTACCTTTGTTTTGAAAGGCTTCATGAAAAGTGTGTCTTTTGTGGGACCACTGTCTCCAGTTCTGTAGCTGGAAGTTCTTATCCTCAGAAGTTACTAAGATCTTGCTGTCTGCAGGCTGCTCTTTCATGGTTTATCCTGCAGAGGAGATTGGCTGCATCGTTCAGTGCAGCAGGGTGACTCCAAGAGCACGTTGTTGCTGTTTGGCAATATAAAGCTTTATGTGTGTTGGACAGGCTTTCACCAGTGAAGGTTTCTGTCAGATTGCAGTGAAACCTGGGCCTTAGAATAGGACAGACTAATTGGCAAAAAAATGAAAACCTGTTCTGAAGAAGGCGAGCGCAGCAAGGTTCTTCCTCGTGCCCTTGTAATTCAGGCCATAAAACTTTATGGATTTGATTCGAACGTACTCAATGCAGAGCGTATTCTTTTGTAAATGTGGCCGATACCAGGACCAAAACTCAATGTATCACTTGGTGTGTCACTGCAATAATTTCTTCATATCAGGATCCTCTGATACTAGTTTGATAGTTACCCTTTCATGCAGAAATGTCTCTGATCTATGTTCCTATAGACTGCCTTCAAATTACCTCATTATATTGTTTATCTGAGAGATAATTATTACCTGCATTCTTCTTTATGGAAAATTGCAAAACTTATTTCCTGTTGGTTTTTGTTCGTTTTTTTGTTTTTTTTTTGATCAGCCTTTTGTCTTTTTCAAAGAAAGGCTCTTTTGCCCCAAGTGTGCCTAGAGAGACCTGTGGAAGTGATAGATGTGCTGATTGTTTTATTGTGCATCGCAGCTTGGCCATACGCAGCACTGGCTGATCACATCCGTGCAGTAAAGCTGTCCGTATCAGGGAGTGATCCGCTTCCCTCTTGTCAAACAGTGCCGAGTGCCCCTTGCTCGTGCTAGTCTGAGCCAGTCTCCGAGGTGACCTGGCTACGTGTACTCTCCACAGTACGTGGAGCAATCCTGGACTTTGCACATGTTCTGCAAGCCTCTCTTTATGTTCTCTGCCGTTCTCCGGTGCGCTCTGCTCGCTTCGTGCGCTGTACGAGACCGTATCCGCCGGCTCCATGGGCTGAGGCTGCTCCCAGGCACCATGATCTCCATGTGATACCTGCCGCCTCTGAGACATGTGGGTATAAAAGTACTGGGTCCCAAGCAGTGGTGAGGGGTGCTTAGTTGTCTTCTGTGCATGGCGTGGCAGGAAAGGTGTGTGTCGTGTCCCGGAGCATGAGGGCATCGTGCAGGTGCCATTGGGGACATTTCAAGGTAGAGCAGTTCAACTCGGTGATTCACACTGGCTTGAGGTTGTGGCTCTTAGAGCAAATTTTCCTGAAGCGTGCTAGATCTCTACCCGTGTAGATGTGTTTGGGTTTGCTGCAAGTCTTAGCTGAGAGCAAAACTGGCTTGTAATGTTGGTGACTGGGGCGGTAGTATCAAAACCCGTTTTTGCTCCTTGGTGCTATTCTTGGTCAATAATACAGATGCAGCCAATAAAGACAAGATATTGCTCTGAAGGAATGATGAGCTTGTAAGGTTTCCTGAGACCTGCTGTATGTGTCCTGGCGGGTGGCATGGGAGCTTGGGGCTGGGTTGGATTTCCAGCTTAACTGTTTGCATTCGGGAGACCTTGGCTGTTGCTTACAACTTGGGTTTTAGTTTGCCTTGTCCCAAGACAAGCGTAATGAACTCTGTTTGTACAGTGCTTTCAGACCTACTAAAAGTGTTGAGTAAGGTATCGCTGCTTTGTTACAAAGGGCTACTGATGGGTATGACGTCTCAAGAGAGTCTGTGCAATTAGTAAATACGGGTTAGTATTTGGAGGTTCTCGTGTAACTTGGTTATTTTGATATTACTATGTCTGAAGTGATTGGTAAAGTTTTCTGCTGGCAAAAAAAGCACATGTTGTTTTTTGCCGTACTCTGCTTTGTGGGAAATGCCAATGTGGCTTCTTGAAGGTGGCTCTAGAAAGTGTCATTTCACCATTGAGTGCTCTTCAAAGGATGGAGAATGCTGGCGTTGGTCTCTGCCTTGTTACAACTGCTTGTGGCTTCACAAAGAGAAGGAGACTTTGTGTCATCTTCTGAATTAGGTATCCCTGAGATTTCCGTGGGCTGGATCTGAGAACTGGAGGGGGAGCCCATCTGCCTTATCAGCTCCTTTGTTCTCATATGTAAGAACAGTGGTTGGTTGCAAATGGACAGTGGTTCAGAGTGGCAATTAATATTATTATTATTTTTTAACTTTCTTGTAATAGTTCTTGGCAAGAGAGCAAGTATCTTGGCACTGGAGAGCGGGGAGGGCCAAGGGCTGAGATGAAAGGGAATGAGTAGGGCTGAGCTCCTCCATTGTGGAGGACCACGCTGTGCCTTCTGCAGTTGTCTGATCAAAGGGAGCTGTGAACATTCAGAACTGCAGCATGCTGATACAAGCTTGTGGGCCTTTGCAAACTGTCTCCTGCAAAGTGGTGAGATTGCATCTCGTTAGCTAATGATGAGTGAGTCGCTCATCTGTATGGGAGTGTTTTGACTTCCTGTTGGGCTCGCAGAGGTCAAGGGAGGGAGCTGCTTCTGGGTGCAGGAACTGCTGCAGTGCTGGCAGCCTCCTGGCCCCACTGCCCTGCAGGCACAGCTTGAGTGTGTCCATTTTGGCACTTGCTGCTCTAACGTTATTGACCACATTGCTGGGGCTGCAGTATACTGCAGTATGCTTAGAATAATGAGTGGATAAATAAAATGGTGTTTGGCCAGGATCGGGCTCAAGTAACTGTAAGTAACTGAGGTAGTTGCGTTCATTGGACTTGTGAAGAGTACAAAGGCATGTACATGGAAAATACATGGAAACATTTTTGTATTCTTAGAATCATTTCCTGTTAGGGCATCCGAAACGAGCATGGTCTTGATCATAAGGCAGTCAGGAGGGATTTGGTGTTCCTGACATGATAATCGTAGTAAGTAAGAGTCACAGTCTTTGCTGGCAAACAAAGCACACCAACAGTCCTTCAGTGTCCTTTGAACATTTTGTCCGTTCAGAAAAAGTTCTGATAAAATGTTATTTTTCTTTTCCCAGCAATGCTGAGTGACGATAACTCTGTAAAGCTGAAAAGTGATTGTTCGCCTCCTGTGCAATGGTGTAAGGTAGCTGCACATGAAGATGAGAAGACCAATCTGGTTTTTAAAAGGTACTCGCAAGTAAGTGTCTTTGCAATGGTAATATAGAGGCAGTTGCTCTCCCCTAGCTTGGGAAGTTACAAAAAGGTAACAGAAATCAAGGTATGGGATTGCCACAGGAGCTGAAGGGAGGGTTAAGAACACAGCTTCTGTTGGGGCACCTAAAGCTCTTTGAGGAGCTCAGACTGTCTTGTAGTATTAAACATTTTCCCTCGGCATTGTGAGATTCCAGTACTTTGCTCACCAGTGCTTACAGTCTTTTTGAGGTACAGATAAGTACTTATGCCAAGGCTTTTGTCTTTTTTTTTTTCTTCCTGAAATCTTGGGAACCTGTATCAAATTTGTCTGCACGAGTTTCGAGAAGCACTGAACACTGAGGTGGTGTATTTGCAAAAACAAATGTACAGACCTTAGGAAACCATGGGAAATAATTAAGTTTTAAAATAAAAATCAGTAATAAAGCTCAAACTATATATCTGAACCACAATCTAACCAAATAAGGGTTTAATTTTTGCACGTTGGTTTAAACATGAAATGAACCAACAGTGGAGATCAACACTGAGGTTCTATAGCAATGAGTAGATCAAAACCACAGATAGCTTATTTCACTCAGTTTTAAAGGGTTGTGTCCCCAAAACGTGGAGAAGAAGAAAAGAAATAATTAAATCAGACACCTCAGTATAAACTCGAGCATCTAAATTTTGCATTCTAGCTTGCCTTTGGGTTGAAGGTGTTGCTTGTGAATGATGACCGTTAGCTGAAAACTTTGCAGTTTGAAGTTTCTTTCCTTTTTTAAACTTGCATGAAAAGACATATTTTAAAATAGTATTTCCTTTATGGCATGAAAAGAGAAGTAATTTCTTGGTTTCTGTACGTGAGGAGAAGTGTTTGACCCACCATGCATTTAAAATATGTGAATGTGGATAGAGAACTTCACAGCATCAGAGTGTCAGTATGCAATGGTTTTCTTATTGAATCAATCTGTATGTTTTCATACTTTCCTGCGCATAGCTCTGATGAGTTGTGAAAGATTGGAGGAAGAAGGACTTAGGTTTGTTGGTTTGAATCAAATGCAAATCTTCATCTGAACTTCTTCTATTGTCTTTATTAAAAAACCACCTCATTTAGCAGTTGGTGAGTTGCTGGAAAAAGTGATTCTTTTTTCCCCTCTCCTAACCCCTGCATAAACCTGTTTGTCTTTTAGACTCCTTGCACTGTTTGTGATTGGAGGGTGCTTCCTTTATATCCTCAAATTACATTTTTACCCTGAAGAATGTGACAGAACAAAAACACCGTATGTGGACTTTGATCGCGTAAAGGTCAGTATCTGGGTTTTTTTGTTTTGTTTTGTTTTTTTTTTACTTGGTTGAAACAAAGTGTTATTAATAGTCATTATGAGAGTCATAAGGGTTATAGGATTGCTGCATGTTTAGTTCTCTGGGTTGGTGCTGGAGCAGTGACCTGCATGCATGCCAGAAAGGCAGCTGCAGCTTGGCTTCCTGCATGGGGACCCAGAGCTCAGGCGAGGCCACAGCTCCTCAGCTGGCTCCATGCAGCAGCAGGGCAGGGGGCTGCAAGGAGACAGCCCAAAGTGGCCAGAGCAGTTTTCTGTGAGCCTTTTGCTGGCACTCAGTTTCAGGGAGTTATCTCCCCTGCTCCTTGCTATTTGCCTTTCTATTGCATCAGTGCCAACTTTTCTGTTCAGAAAACTTGTGCAAATGAAAAATGAGCCACCCAGAGCCAACTCATGAAACCAAAAGTTTATTTTTGCTAAAGCCGGTTCCCCAGTCTGCTTTACCTTGTAGATGCTCACATGTTTTTGGATTCACTTGTCAAATATGTAGGAGAGCACAGCTCTTTATTTATGCATTTATTTGTTAAAGGTAGCAAATACTTCAAGTGCAGTTTTGCATATGGCTTTTCAGCTCGTGTAACAGAGATTCATGAAGTTTTCTCTTGGTTCTTCCTGACATTTTTCTGCCTTTGCTACTTGACCTGCTTGCTCTTTATAATGCATTACTTAGCTCAGGGTTGTTATCTTTCTGTTCTTGAATGTCTCAGCTCTGAGACAATTTATATTTAGCAGAAACCCTCAGCGTTGCTGCCTGTGCATCCTTCCTTCCCCACCTCCCACCTTATTTAGTAGGTTTTCTATAGGTTCACCTTGTGAATCTCTTTGCCTCTTCTTTGCTTCTCATTTGACTTATTTCTTTTCTTGATAACACATTCTTGCTTCCAGCCAACGTACATCGTAAGCCAGGCAAGCCTGAAGTTTATGTGGGCATGTACATATTGCTGTCCCATGATTCATTTTGTTTATGCTAGATGCAGGAGGAGAAAATTTTTGTCTAGCTAGGTAGCAGCCAATTGCAAACTGTTTGGAGCAGCTGGTGATTGCTATTAGCCTTAAAAATGAGGCTCTTCCAAAGATGCAGATGTTGGTGAAGTGCAGTATGAAGTTGCTCTGTTGTGATGTGCCCAGGAAGAAGCGCATTGTTTGTACTTAGACTTGCAGTGGCTTTTGCAGCAGAGATAGTTCTGTGGATTAATCTATTTTAAGAAAACACAACAACACAAAAACCCGCCACAAATGATGCCCAACTTACTTCCCATGCTGCTCTTTGAGTACCCAGATACGCACTTCCCTTTCCTTAACAGTACAGAAGGGGAACTAACAGCAACACATCTGAATCTTTTTCTGACTGCATCCCCCACCTCCAACTTTTGCTACTGTCGTTTCATTGGTGATGGTTGTTTTTGTGTTTGGTTGTTTAGTTTGAATTGTGGATGAAAGATAAGCAGAATTACATCAGGGAAGAGGATATGCTAAAGGACGTATTTTTAAGTGACTAAAAATATTACCTTTGCTGTTTTTACTTCTTTGCTTCAGATCCTAGCTTGCCAGTGCGTAGTTTTGAAAACTATGCATGTTTAACTTCTTTGATGAGACAGACCAATCGTAGTTTATCTTGCAGCTTAAGCTTTCTCTGTAACTTGGTACCACAGCCCTTTTTATTTTGGTGATTTGTGTTTTGAAAGAAGACCTAAAACTCCCCCACTTTGCATTCCTCTTCAAGTTGTGTTTTAGTCATTAGCAAAGCCACTTCAGCAGTACCTCTGGGGAGAAGTGTTGCTTCGTTTCGATTAGTAGAGCAAATGCAGGCTGCCATTTGCCCGAACTTTTAACCAGCTGGTGTGTCTCTGCTGAAAGCTTAGGATGGGCAGAATTCAGGTTACGTAGTTGAGCAGTGGAGTAGAATTCCTCTTGCACTCTCACTGCTGAATTACATGGGTGAGGGTAACTTCACATTGTTTTTAACAAGAACTCTCAAACAGATCTTAGGGAAAATCTCTCTTGAAGAAAGTGTAGTTTTCACTAACCTCATTTTACTGACTTAATCTATTCTTCAGAAAAACTCCTAGCCAGATAGTCTTTGTCCAGTCATCTCGTTCACTTGCAGGTTTTCACCCTGAGCTGCTTGCTATTTGGCAACTGCTTTAAAATGCCTTGTGCTTCCATATTTAAGTTCTTTTTATGAAACTCTATTTGCTTAACTGCTGGTGCTCACCTGGTGGGCTGCATTAAGAGTTTTTTTCTCCCATTCCTGAGACTGAAATTATGTGTTTTCTTTCAGAGAGCACAACAATATGCCAGTGCTGTGTTGCAGGAACAGTGCCGACCTTCGTATGTGAAAAAAGCAATGGGAAAGTTATTTGCGGAGAAATACAGCATGGACATACCTCCCTTTGTAGGAAAAAATATAGATGATGATGAAGCTTTATTTAAATACGGACCTCCCTTTGGATTCCACAGGTTCTTTGATAAGCTTAAAAATCTTCTCGAACTCTTACCAGAGCACGATTTGCCAGAGGATTTGAAGTCAAAACACTGTAAGCGTTGTGTTGTTATTGGCAGCGGTGGAATTCTGTATGGATCAGAGCTAGGTCACTTACTGAATCAGTATGATATTGTTATAAGGTATGTATTTTCTATTTAAAGACTCAAGCTATTTTACTTTATTAGCCAATGTGGTTTGTTTTTTTTTGAGGGGAAAACGTCTCCAAATTCTTATGTAGCATTTCAGGTTGCTTCTGAAAGTGTTTTTGTGAAATGTGTTTGTGAATGGTTAGAATTCCAATTTTGTGTTCACATTCCGTGTAATTATTTGTGGACTTCAGATAACAGAAGGCGTGGGCAGAATTGACGTAGGAACCAATGAGATCCTAGACAAATAGGCAACCTTGTTTTTATCCATTCATATATTTAAACTTTTTGAGGTAGCCTTTAAGATTGATTTCTGTCTTCCCCCTTTTTTGGTTGGGATGTGTGGTTTCAACAAGGCTGGTGAAGGGCTTGGAGAATATGCCCTATGAGGAGAGACTGAAGGAACTCGGGCTGTTTAGTCTGGGGAAAAGGAGGCTGAGGGGAGACCTTATTGCTCTCTTCAAATACCTGAAAGGTGATTGCAGCAAGAGCAGGGCTGGTCTCTTCTCACTGGTGACAGGTGACAGGATGAGGGGAAATGGCCT
>JAOWBP010053355.1:0-11306 GCA_028571105.1 Tragopan temminckii
ACCTCCAGGGACGGGGCATCCACAACCTCTCTGGGCAGCCTGTTCCAGCACCTCACCACTCTCAAAGTAAAGAACTTAAATCAGGCAATGTAGTTCTCTGGAAGGGATGTGACGGTTAATGTAAATAAAAAATAATGACTTGATCCAAGTTCAGAGAGAAGGACAGGGTTGCAACAGGGGTGCAATACTGAGTTTAGATCACAAAGTATTAATGCTGGTGTGCAGAGCATTGGCCAGATGAATAAGTGAAGGATCAGTCCAAGGATGCAGCCATAGATGAATATTCTGTTAGAAAACATCTGCTATAAAGAAAGATCCGGGGTGCTGAACTTGCTTTGTGTGGGAGACTTGTTGAAAGGTAACTTATTAAAAGTACTTGAAACTGTGAAGTGTTTCATGGAATACCATTCACTGAGCCTACTATTCAGCAAAATTAATATCCAAAGTGAAAATCAAACAGCTAGAAAATTACTGCTGAGTATGAAATAAAGAGGGATTTATTTTCAGTGTAACTACAAGAGATGTTTTCAGTGCAATAGACCATCAAACCAGTGAGCAAAAGAAACAAATGAGAGCGAATTTCTGACCACTGAACCTAGAATTGGATTGATCAGACTTTGCAGGCACACAGGGGAGATGGAGCACATGTTTTGCCTTTGTGCCATCTCGCTGACCCTGGCTGCCTGCTGCTGGCATCTGCCTGGCCATGCACATCCAGCACTGCAGTGCATTCAGGCAGAGATGGAGGAACAGCACCATCTGCAGCCAAGTGCCAGAAGGTCACAGCTGCAGTGCTACCCAGTGAGTAAATTATGCATAATTTGTGTTTGCTTAGATTCAGTAGAGTGAATGCAGCTTATTATAGGGCTCAGTACAAAACAATGACCACAACAAGACTATATAGTATGTATTATATAAGAGTTTGTTGTTTCTCCAAAATTTCATTCAGATAAAGTTTTAGTTAAAAATAAGGAGATTAAAGAACCTTAAGGGAGAGGCTGAGAATATCAGTCTGCACACAACAGCTTCTGCTCCCTGATCTTTAGGCATGCCCTTGGGTTGGCCCTGGACTGTAACTCCTGGCAGTGCTGAGCTGGTGTAAATTACCCAGGGTGCTGGGGGCTTTGTGGTATGTTGAGCAACACTCATGTATGTTATCTTTGACAATCTAAGAAGTCTGCAGAGCAAAATAACTAGTATTGAAGACATTTGAGGAAGCTGCCTTGCTTGGCATGTGGGGGATTTTTGACAAATTTGATATTCTGACCTTACACACTGCATTTAAGCAAGGATGTTGTTGCAGCCTGTTCAGAGAATTTTAGGAAGACTGACATAAATCATGCTGTGTGTACTGGCATGCCAAGCCTTTATTTTTTATGCAAAAATAAAGAAAATTCTCTGTATGAGAGATTTTTGTCCTTTGTTGTTGTCTTAGGTTTGTTTGTCATTCTGCAGGTAGAACTGCCTTGTGTGCTTCCTTTTTATTCAAAGGTCGGAGGGCTGAAAGATACACATTTTTAGAACTCACAGAGAGCTCTTTCCTCATTTCTCACATCCAGTGCTTCTCATACAATTTGGCTTCAGAAACAAGCATAAAGACATTTTTAAGAAGCTGAAAAATGAGGGAAGCTCACCAGGATTTCAGGATATCAGGCAGGGGCTGTGGCAGTTTCTCAGTAGTCTGAATGCTGATAGCATTTTCTGTGGAATGGTGAAATTACAGCAGTTTTTGGCTGTCTGTGTCTGTTACCTCAGAGAAAGTGTTTCACTGTAGCTGAAAAGCTGAAGCCCATCACATGATCCAAAACGTACTGAAGTGAATGGGAGTCTGAAATGATCTTTCTGTGGGCATCAAGTCAGATTCTTAAAACTTGAGTTTATTGTTTAACCAGCTGAGGCCTTGTGCCAGTTGTCATTTGGACTTATCAGTGACCTCAGCAGTAATTAAGGCCTGACCTTTTTTTTCCTAACACACCCGCTACAGTTCTGAGTCCACTCCTATTTTCCCTTGGAGGAGCTGGATCTGAACTGTGCATTTAATTAACTTCGCTTCTCAAAGCGAACAATGTGCTACTTGAAAAGGCTTTCCCAGGCTACGTACTCTGAAAAGCCTCTGTTGGAGCTGCAATATTCTAATTCTTGGTGATGCCTGCGGATAATGTTGCTCACAGGCTTGTCAGCTGAACTTCAGTTTTTTTCGAAATAAATGTGAATCAGATTTTATTCTAGTTTTACCTGTTCCAAAAACGATAAGAGGAGGTCTAGTTTGGCCTATTCTCTTTATGATCACTTCAGCCTAATTATGACAAAGAGAAATCCCATAATTTTAAGGAACATACATGATAACAGTAGTCTGCTTTCTTCAGCCTGTAAAAATGGGTCAGTTTTCAAGTGCGTGAGCACACCAGCCTGTCCTGGCTCCAAGGCCTGCAGCTTGCCAGGGTCACTGCAGTTGCGCCATTTCCTTGAGGGAGTTCCTGGCTGCCCCTGGTGTTTGGGAGTAGCTGCTGGTTGTTCCTGCCTTATCTGATTGAATGCTCACCCTGGCCTCTTTTGCCTCTCTGAACATGCTATTTCCTTTCCTTTCTGCACTATTTCAACTGAGAAAGTGACCCCTTGCATTTTAGGTGCTAGACAGGAGCATGCTGTGGCATAACACCAATGTCTGTGAGGTTTCTTTGCACGTGTGCCAGGTATGCATCCACTGTATATGCAGAAAGGCCCACAACACTACTCTTCTGCCAGATTTTCTTCTGAAGCAGAAAAGGAGAGAGGTTCTTCTGTTTTCACAGAATTTTAGCAGCATATGTTCTCTCCTTGCTTTTCAAGACCAAGCAGTTTTTGTTTGTGGAAGAAGCAGGGACAGACTTTCCCATTTTAGCCATAAGCATAAGCAACCTGTAGTTTCATTTTGTGAAGGTACAGATTTTGTCTAATATGAGCACAATAAAAATATCAAGAAAAAAAGCCAATGTCACCATACTTTTTTTTTTCTTTTTTTTTTTTTAAGAGTTGTGGCCAAGCTCCCTACCTGACTGTGGCTTCACTGAAGTAATTAGTGAGAGAGGTTTTAGTTGACTTCACTAACCTACAGTCACAGCCTGTAGTGTGTGTGATTCATATAGAAGACAGTCATGACCCACGACAAAACCAGAGGTCACTGTGCACGTTCAGTTCCCAAAGTGTAGATATCTATGGCTGTTGAAATATATTTGGGTATTCAGGACAGTTCCATGTGAGACTGACAGGAAGGGCTTCAGCAAACCTTCATCATCTGGAGGAGAATTTGGAAGCCAAGTGAGATAATCCTCGGTGCATTAAACGGTTTTAGGTGTGTGCCCGTGTAGTTGAATGACGGTTTTGTTTCCTGTCGCTGTAAACAAGAACCAGCCAGACTGAAGGCAGTGCTGTCAGTTTTGCTGTGACACCAGCCTACAGAAGAAGCCCTGTAGTCCAGGGCTTTTAACTTCAGAAGGGGAATTGTACATGAGGTTGTAACTGATAGCAACTTGATTGCAAGGTCAGCCAGATGTGTCAGTAGAATAGTATGACAGAACTATGTGAGTTATGTGAAGTATTAATTTTCTGGCTTTTGGAGGCAGCAACCATCTTCGTGGTCTTCATTTATAGAGTGCCTGACATCTTGGGATCTAATGGCAAGATTGCAGCTCTTTGACTGCTGCAGTTTTAAAAGTTGTTTTTATTAGTGTCAGCATGAGTTCCTCAATTCAGAGTTTAAGCTCACTAGGAATGCATGATACAAAAATATCTCAGGCTTATATCAAGGATGGAGCTTTACTTGCCACAAACGCTGTAGTACACATGCCAGAAGATGAAGATCAGAAAATGAATCATCTCTGAAACAGTCCCTTAAATTCTCCCTGTTTCCTTTGACTGACAAAGCCATTTTGCTTGTTTGTCAGATGCCCCATAGCCACTAAATACCTTCCACATCCTCCTTAAGGAATCTCTTCTCATGCCCAAGTTATCACACTCACGTGGATATGTTGCGCAAAGTTGCCTGAGGCAGCACATAACCTACTTTGCATGTACCTTGCAGAGCGTATGGCTGACAATTCTGCTGCTTTATTAAGAGCCACAAGAAGTCTTAATGAATTGCAGGGGCTCAGCAGATCCCACAAATGCATCCAGGAACTGTCACCTGAATACCTGTGGTATGGCACTTTCTGAAGGAATCTGAATGTGTCAGGAAAACATCTGAGAAACAGCAATACCTGTGCTTTTCTGCATTTAAACTTCTAAAAATTCATTGTGTGTTGAGAGGCAAACCTGCCAGATTGAGAGCTTTTTAGTGAGCATTTCTTCAAGTGATGGTTTGGATCTCTTGAGAAGCACAAAATGCTCCTTTTAGATGTGGCCTGCTGCTTTGGATGATTGTGCTTGCTATTGTTGCCCAAATATATCTTTTTAGGTGCACATCTGCTGCTCACAATATTGGAGCAAATTTCTTACTGTCTTGTCCTGTGCTAGCTTGCCACAGTAGTATATCCTTAAATAATTAATCCTCTCAATAATTGTCAGTCAATGGCAGAACTAAGAAAGAAGTCTAAGGTGTACTAGTTGTTGTGTGAGCATTATGCTATTTTCCTAAAAAATATTACAGATTCATCTCTGAACAGCTGCAATGTCTAGAAAAGTTAAGTTGGGGAAGATGGTATTTTCTGAATTACTTTGGAAACCTTAGAGTATAAGGAACAAACAGAAGGTAAACAAATATACTTAGTGAGAGACAGACCAGAGGATAAATAATCTTAAAGGCACAAATTTAGCCTTCATCTAAAGAGAAAATAAAAGTGTACAGACTAGAATCTGTAGAATTTTTTTTATCTCACAATTCTGTTCCTTGCCACTGTCATGCATTTTGTGTTGAAAATCGAGTGCAGTCTTGTGTACTGTGTAGGTAGTTCTTCAGCAGTGCTGGTGAGGGGTGTCCTTTGTAAGTACACTGCTTTCCTCTATCCCTAACTTGATGTCCTTAACTCTAGCTGGCAGCCTTCACTCTGGCTCTGCCCTGATTTGGGATTCTCTTCAAAAGGAATTGGAGAGTGACATATCCTGGCTGTAGGAGCAGAGGGGAGGGGGGACCCTCTCGGAAGGTTTTATTGTTGAAAACTTGTCTGTTTTTGTGGGAAAGTGTTTAGCACTCAGTTTGGAATAGGTCTTTGAGGGAAAAGAAAAAAAAAAAAGGCACTGTGGGTTGAAAAGTAAAGGACTCTTGAGCTTTTCATTGTTTCAGCATTTAGTGTAATCATATCTGGTATCAGGGGTTTTAATGATATCTTTGAGGCTTCCATTTCTTTCCACCACACATATACTAGGAGAACATCTGTTTCTTTGTTTAGTTTAACAACACCTCAATCTTCCCAAAGAATTCTTCTCTTGGCAGTTTTTTAAATTAATTGCACACTGGATTTTTAATCACAGTTGGGATTAAAATTATTTTTTATGTTTGCGCGAGTGTGTAAAACCATGTATGTCTACTAGAGTGACGTTATGTGTGTAACTTAATTGCTTACGCAAAGTCCGTATAAATGTTTTGGAAAATATTATCAATTTTAATTCCTTATGGAACAGGCTTCTACATGACTTGTTCTGGCTAGTCTTCAACACAAACGTAAATATGCTCTCATGTTATTCCCAGTTAAGATGAAGGTCTTTGCAAAATCAGGTTTCAGGATAATTTCATGTTTAGAAGTTGGAGTAAGAAAACCTGAATTAAAAACATTTATTGATCTAATCACCAGTATTAAGACAGTGATTTATCCAACAGAATGGATTTAGAAATCCGCCTGCAATTCAGATAAACAGAGCTATTGCGTAAGGCCAAAGATCTGGATCGATTCCTGCTTCCCTCATCATACACAGAGAAATGTTGACAGTCAGGGGGATTGTCTCTTGTATTGGAAGTACAGCTTGTTTCTTACAGAGGTGATAACTTTAGAAAAAAATTCTGATGTCATGTTTTATCATCTGGAAACTTACGAAGTTTCTAATCTGGTGCCTTAATGGGAGTCTCGGGGAATCAACATTAAATTGCAGCCAAAAAGCCCTCAACCTCTGCTCTGGATGACAGTGTCAAATATCTCTACTTCTGAGAAATTGGATCCTTTGTTTTGCTTTCAATCAGCAGTTGACTGGAATTGTTAAAAGTTCCAGAGAAGGTTACATTTGAGCTAGCTAAGCTAACACTAAGAAACAAGAAGTTGGCCTATGAACAGATATCTTCTGGCTTTGTTATGCCCATCAGAAAAATTAAGGCTTTCAGCTGTTTCTCTTTTCATTACTTCTGTTCTGTTGCCCATGGTTAGCTTCCCAGGATCTGCCAAGAGATCCTGAGGGGCAAACCGATCCTTCTCAACCAGTTTTTGTCAAATGAGGTTGGATGGCAAGGGCTGCCCGTCTGCAAGGAGCACTGGAGCTGAGGATCCAGCTGCAGTGCCATCAGTACTATCAATTGACCTCTGGAACTGATGGAAAGGGCTCTTGACTTCCCCAGATTAATCAAACATCCTGTTGCTTTGAAACGATCTATGAGGTGGATGTGTGAGCTGCTGGTACCTAGGTACCTGGAAATATTGTTAATTAGTGGACGTGGCTAGTGTATATGGCTTGATTAGTAATATGCTTAAAGCCAGAAATGCTTGTTGACTTTTGGTTTGACAACAGTGAACTTGCGTGCTGAAGGTAATACACATGTCAAGGCAAGATTTTGCTCTGTGTATTTTTCTCACAATTTACTGAGTCTAGCTAGCACCATCTGTAAGTGATCATGATTTATTTCAAAATACGTGGCTGTCTGGTATTGTTTAAATTGTCAGATACTGGGTTTTGGTTGTTTTATGCATTTATTCCATGTAACTTGATACTGTTTTCCTTTCATATTCAGGTATATGTGGGCATGACTCTTACAAGATAACTGCGTTAATATGACTGAATTGTATGGTATAAAATAAGATCTCAAATTTTACTTTTGCATTTATTTGTGCAGGTTCGAAAACACGTGAATGACCTCTATGAAGACTTAAGGGATGGACATAACTTGATCTCACTTTTAGAAGTCCTTTCTGGAGACACCCTGGTAAGCTTTTAAATCAGAATGCAGTGGTTTCAGTTTGCTGTATATACATTTACGCTGTGAACTCTTTGGATGTTGACTGCTGGAGATGTCTGGTATTTTCAGTAATGCGTGACTTGATACCAAAGACACAAGTTATTTTTCTGTTGGTAAGATATTCCACCATGAATTCTGTGGGGGAGTGCTCTCTGTTTTCTTCATTTCTTGTGATCAGTGAGACTACCTTTCTTAGTAGGGTATTGCACTAATTCTTCTGTTCTTATCTTTTGTTTATAATTTTTCTTTTAACGTGTATCGGATGCTTAATATTCCTTCCCATTAAAGGGAGCAACTTACAAATAGCAAGGGTAAAATGTCCCTGAAATTGTCTAACACACTCTTCAGATGTCATTTCCTTTCTTTGTGAGCATTACTTTCTTTGCTTGGTATTTGTTCTCTTCATTATGTTCTTCTTTTCATGCTCTTCTTTTCATTTGTGCTCTGTCTTGTGTCTTTGCTGTCCTGTCTCCTGTCTGTTACATTCATTAGCCAAGAGAGCGAGATTTTTTGAAGACCTTACGGTTGGTGAGTTCAACAGAAGCATGCGCGTATGAACAGCATGAGGATGTGGAGGATGAGGATAAGGGGGTAGGTGCCGACCCCCATAACTGTACTAACGTAGTGTTTGAAGTGTGGTGTCTCCTACAGTCAGTCAATTCTTAGTTTGGTGTCCTACAGTAATTCCACAGAAAGTACAAAGAACTCGTATGGTAAATCAGGTTATGCTCATAAAGTAGGAAGGGTAAAGAGAAATTATTTGGCCTTTTTTTTTTTTGAGCAGCTGAAATGTAAAGGTTGAAGATATCTTTAAAATTTTACTTTTGCTAAACTGTATAAAGCTGGGGTGCGAATGTGTAGTGGGCAACATTATCAATATGTTACAAGACAATCTTTTATTTTTATTTCTTTTTTTTTCGATTAGGTAATTAATAATTCTGTTCAGCCAATATTTTTTACTTACAATCAGTATTACCAATATGGAAATAATTCAGACAAAGACTTGAAGGATTTCCTTGGTGAAATAATTTGCAAAAAATTAATTTGACCTAATTAGAAGCACTGGTTTACCTCACCCACAGTGTATTTGGCATTAACATTGGATAATATTTTGACATAAGGCAATTTAGAAATGCAGATCTATTTCTCAGAACGTATCAAATGTAATGGTTATTTTTTTAAATCAGATGGTCAAAGTGGAGGTTACATGGCAACTCTGTGTGGTGCTTTGGCTACCAAACGTGTGGATTGTTTATCTTTCTGGCAACTGGATGCTGAATTATCTTTTTGCTGTACTTTAACCATCCAGAAGGGAAATATCTACCAATAAAATGTAAAATGCTGAGTGCTTGCTAGCCCAAGAAGCTGCTCCATGCTTTTGTAGAACCTGCATTATTAGTGTTTGCTAAAGCAGCTTGTTGTCATAGGGCCCAGTTATGTTCTTGGCTCTGTGTGTGTTGTGCTACGGTTGTGATTTCAGTGGAATATGTCTGCTTTTTCCTGAAGGCATAACATTACTCAAAATGCTGCATTTTAGCTGTACATTGAAAATAAAATATTTCCCCTCTGAGATCCTCTACCTTTATTTTGTGATAGTTTGGATTTATTTTACTCTCTTTGTTTTGGAAAATGAAGTTCCAGATCTGCAATCCTTTGTTCCATCCATTGAAGTTTTTCAGTAGCGAGGGCTGCAGGGATTGATCCTGAGCTCTCAACATGAAAAAGAAGGAGCTAAATCGAAGGTTCTATAATGGAAATTAAAGTTCTTTGTGTTTCAATTTATGCTTCTTATTCAACTCCATTTTCCCATGTTTTGCTTTGGAAAGCATCTGATACTCCACAGGGGAAAAAAAATGTGGACCGAGAAAGGCTTGGGCATATGTTTGTATTTCATGGTGTCTGAGGAAATAACTCATATTCATGGCTGAGCCCTGGCAATTATAGTATGCTTCAGTTTATTGCGTGAAAGTTTGTGAAAAATCTGAAATAAGGAAGAAGAACATAAAGGATTTGGACATTGTGATAATGATAAAAATTTAACCCATTGTTGATCTCTGACAGCTAAGTAAAGTATTCTTTTTCTGTGTGATTCTTCTTCTTGGTGATTTTACACTAACTGCATGCAGTTCTGCTGTGCTTCCATTAACACACTGCTCATTTCACAGATTCTTGCTTGAATGATTTTGATTTGAGAAAAATCATTAGCTTTTTTTCCTATACTTTATAATGTTTAGCTCAAGTTGAGAGTTAAAGATGCACTCTAGGGCTGTATATTTTGTACTGTATATTTTTGGAGGAAAATATTATCGCTATTAGATGTTTTAAAATAAAGATGTATTGCTGTTATAATGATAATGCAGTCAAATCATAAATAAACAACGTTAAAGTCGTAACATTGTGTACAGAGGTAAGCTTTCTGTCAGAGAGTTTACCAGAACTACATAAAGGCCCATGACATTACTTCTATTTTTCTTTGCTTAATAGACTGTAAATCTTTTTGTAATAATATACTGCAATCTGGTTTCTGTAGCTAGGATCACGCGGGGCCTTTTTTAGCCCTCTCAGACTAAGTAGTACTTTGCAGTGAAACAGCCATCTGCCAGCATGGATCAAAGTTGCAGTTTGGGACACTGATTTCTCTTTCTATCCACTGTACTAAAAAAATATAGTTACACTTTAAAAAAAATATATAAAAATTGTTAAAGCACACTTTTCCACCAAAGGCATTGAGTATTGGCTTTGTTAAAAGTGTGGAGCTTAGAATATTTTACATGGTACTTTAAAAATCAGACTGTTCTTTTTTCTGACAGGGAAATCTCACAATTGCTGTTTTCCAATTTTAGCCCCGAGAAAAAGGTCGGATGCGTTTTCACAGACTCCAGAACGTCCAAATTGCACTTGACTATTTGAAAAAGCGCCAGGTATGGTGAAATTTTTAATAAAAAATGTTAACAAAAATTGCATAACCAGGATTTAATAAATGATTTTTTAAAAAAGTACTGCTTTGTTTTTGTGCATGTTGTATAACATCTGCTGGTGTACAGCTTCAGCTCGCACTTGACACGATGAAGAGGGTTTTGGCAGATGTAACCTTACACCAACCTTTTCTGAGCAATAACAAGAACACGATTCATGTGGCATAGGATGTTAAAGAGGAGAAAATTATGGGGAAGATCCTCGGGAACTGCTTATAGCAGTTTTAAAAATCTTCCAAGCTGTCCAAACACCAGCTGTTATGCCTTTTTTTTTTTTTCCACAGAATTATTTTTAGTGAAAAATGGAGATTTAAGGAAATTATAATTGTATGGGGATTACTTGTTTTCATTATATTTGTTTTAGGAAAATCTTCTCAAGGCTTGCTCCCAGACTTGTGCCCTAGAGTGTCAGCAATCATCTGGGCTGTGGAAGGTTCAGGTTTAATTTCACCTTTAAATCAAACACTTAAACACCGCAGTTCTGTGTGGTTTTCCACTGTTGTGGAATGAGTTTATTTCCAGTTTTAACTTTCTCCTAGAAATTTAGAGTTCTTGCTGCTTAGTAAAAATGAGTGGATACTTGAACTGACAATTACAATGGCATTTTCAGGCAGTAAGGCCTCTGGATTTGTGCTGCACCGTGCCTTATTTCTGCGTGACAGACCTTACTTACGGTAACAGGGCATGTAGAATCACATCATCTTCATGTTTACAAATGCGCAGATGTCCTTGGGAGCAGTGAGTCTCCATCATGCTAGTGTCGATTGCAATCTGAGAATTTTTGTGCTTTCTTCAGCCTTGCATCTTCATGAATGTGGCTATATGCTACCTTACAAAATATTTGTGTGGTGATGGTGTTCTTGTATGGAAGTTGCAGCCCTACCCCCCTCTTGTAGGGCATCCTAGCCTGGAGCGAGGATTAGGAAAAGTTTTGAGAGCAAAGGGACTTTTTCAGAGACCTGGGGTTCAACTCAAGAAGGAAAGGTAGAGTTAAGGAGGCATGGTTATTTCTCTCTGTTTAGGAGGTAAGTTGGCCAAGATGGCTATATAACTTTCAGATGCAATGCTTTATTGTTAGTTAAGGTAGAGAGATCCTATATACAAGAGCCTGACCTGGGTGAACATAAAAACAAAGGAAAAAAAAAAAAAAGAAACCATATTTGACTATCATGTCAAGCTTCGCCAGACACAAATAGCTT
>JAOWBP010053356.1:256-11302 GCA_028571105.1 Tragopan temminckii
GTCCCGGCCCGCCTAGCGGGGCTGCCGCGGCTCTGCCACGGAGGGGCATTGAACGCTGCTGGTAATTAGCGTCTGCCCTGAGCTCCGCGTGTTGGCAAAGTCTGTCACAAACGCCTCACATCCCGCACGAGCCTCGAGCGGCTCCGGGATGAGTATGCATTTACATGCAAAGCGCTTCAGGTCGGAGCTGATTGCTCTGAGGGTATTTAATCACGGGATGTCTTTATTTACCGAGGGATTAATTAGATATCTGGCAGTGCCAGAACAAGTTTGCTGCTTGGTACTGAGGGCAGCCTCCCTTTGGGAGGTCCGATAACAGCAGCACGGCATCTCCCAAGGGACTGTTTCACTTTAAACTATAAAAACCATCCGGCCTCTGTCGTTCAGTGTGTTTCAATTTCTGTATTTCAGTGTGGAGAGCCAGAGTGTTTGGACAGTACTTCCGCGAGTGTTGATGAATGCCAGTGGGTGCCATTGTTTCCACACGGAGGAATTCAGTGACGCCCCTTTGCTTCACACACACTTCCATGTCAGATGCCATTCTGTCACGCTGCCCCTCTGCTGCCATCTGTCAACAACAACATGGGATGGAACACTGATGGGGAGGTTCAACTCTACTGCTCTGACACCGAGGGCCAGCAGGATAAAATAGAAGGCATGGCTTTTGGAGCAGCCTTCGTATAAAGTTCCAGAAAATGGTCAAGCCGAAGGGAGGTTTCAGTAGTTGCTACTGCAGGAGCAATGGCATCCATCGCCTGACCCCGACCACGTGAACAAGCTGCACACCCACTGCCAGGATCCCACTGCTCTGTTAGGATTTAGGCTGGGAGCAGGGTGAGAGCAACCAGACCTTGGTCTTGCCAAGACATCAAGAGAAATGCACTTCTGTCTTAACTAAAATGTCATGGGCTGTCTGGTGAATGTTTACCTCGCACAGCCTCAGCCTCCTAACTGGGGTCATAAGCACATTGCCTTCTCTTTTTCTAGCTGATAGGGAGCCTCTCCCACAGACAGCTGCGTATTTATAAGTGTAGGATATGGAAGCACTGTGTTCTCACTTTTAGCCTATTCATTACCTAACAAATAAACATCAAAATAGAGAAACAACATTAAATATAGCCTTGTTTCTGTAACAAACAGCTCTGGTATTGCTTGTGTTGGTAAATCTGTATTTGGAATAAAAGCACTGCTGAAGTATTTAGACTGAATTATCTATCACAGTGCTTTTAGCGAGGTAAAGAAATGCTATTGCAATTTAAGATTTTCTCATTAAGTACCAGACTGTTCACACAGTACCTTCATCTCCCTGAAAAGGAGATCAAAGGTAAATTTGCTAAACAGAGAAACTGTGAACTACAGTTACATTTAACATTTATTCAGACTTGGATAAGACAGTTCCTGATTTATGAAGATTGGCAAAAATCAGTATCTCTATATATATTTTATTGGACAGAAAGGACGTACAGGAGAAGTCGGAGTATTTATAATTAGGCTTAGATGAAAAATTTGACTTTTAAAAACCTGTCACATTTCTGAAACTGGCAAAAAGTACACATGAATGAATGTGCTTATGCATCTCTCACAGACAGCCCTTCACTTATGAATTTTAATATTCCTAATGATGTTTTGCAGACCGCATTTTACATAGCTATGCAACTCAGAGTACATCCAGCCCCCACTCAGTCACACCGTAAGGAGCACTGTCAGCTCTGCTGAAGGCAATCCCAGTTGGAGGAGAAGCCAAGGTCTCCAGGAGGTACCCATACGGCATTATCCCTATAAAGAGAATGCAGTGTTTCTATTTGATACCATTTTATGTTCTTCTTTAGAGAGGTGTGTTACAGTGCAAGGCCCTGTGGGATTAAACTTCAATAAAATTTAGGTTCTGTAGATGTCAATGGCTATAGCTCGTCAGCCTCAATAAAGCAAGGATATGAGTCATTTTGAACCTAGTTGTGTTTCCACTGATTTAACGTGAATATGACTGGATTCAAAAAGAAAGCCATAAGAACTGCAAATACTGTTAAGTCCCAACATTTTTCCCTTTAAAATATAACTAATCTTTAAGCCTCCAGTGAGTACTTAAGGAAAATCCATAGTTAGTTGCAGGCTAGTTTTGAGGTGCTCTTACAAAGTGAATGAAGTTTCCATGGATTTCAAAATAAAACAATTACAAGATTGAGGTTTCTCCTATTTTTTACATAACACTTCTCCGAGACCCAATATTGCTAGAGTATAGCTCAGAGTTCACCAGCTGTTCACAGAAAATAATCAGTGAGATAAATAAATACAACGAGATCTGTTCCTCATTGTAATTTCAGATGGAGTATATCCCCCTGTTAAAAACAGCATGTAAAGCTCTGTTTGTCATTTCTGCCAGAGAATCTGCTGATGTGAAAATATGAGAACAGTGCCGTATTAAATTCCAACACAGAATGTCCCTTCTGCTTGGCACTTCACAGGTAACACACAACAGGTTTTCTGAGTTGCTAAAAATCAAAACTGGCACGCTTACCATTTATTTTAGAAGTCAATATAACATTGGCTAGTCAGAATCAACGGGCATATGAAACAGTGTCTGTGCCAACGCCAAGGTTTGTACAAAATGCATGAGTAAGCAAATGATATTATGAAACAAAGGTACAAAAGTATGATTTCATCCAGCAATTACCTGTCAGAAAAGTTTAAAATCTATTAGATCTGTTAATGGAAAATTGAAGTGACACTTCCATTGCATCGGTTTCTTTAAATTATTTATTACCACTTGACCTGAGCTGTTTCAGCACTTGCAGACAGTTGAGATTTCCCATAAACCATTTTTTCCTCTGTGTAGCAATTCCCAGGTGTCTCCCTTGTCACAGGGATGCAAACTGTAAAACCATAATAGCTAAATTAATAGACTCGTACTAACTTCAGTCATCTCTTTGGGATTAATTTGTAGCAAGGTTTATACTATAAACCTCCCTTATTTTTTGTCAGATTAAATTTTATTACATGCATTTATTGAACTTTCTATTTCAATGGTAAATTGAATGCTTTGTTCTTCCCTTATTCTTCCTTTTAAAGTAATCTATGCCTTATACTGTCACCAGTCCACCATCCTGTAATTCATTATGATGTGTTAATTTTTAATTCTTGTGCTTGCCATTCTTTTCTGTAACTTTCTTAAGCTTACACCCCCCTTTTATTACCTTTACTCAGAACACTGACATCACAGAAGCAATGTTTTCAGTAAAGCAGAGATGATGATGCATAAATGTGAGTTAAAATACGTTCTTCAGTCACCAAGGCTGTTTTCACACACTGTCCTGGGAGTGACATAGTATCAGTTCACAATGGGTTTTATATCTATGCTACGCTACTGTTTCATAGTCTTAAATGTTTCTATGTTCCAGTACATAAGAAATCACATCTACAAGTCATGCTTTGCACACTGCTGGTTACTTCCACAAGTAAGATACTGACCTAGGAAAACTGGGACAGTCAGCATTTTGTTCATTTCTTCTTTGTTTAACTCAGTTCATAGGATTTTTTTATTTATTTATTTTTAGTAACAATTGTTGTGAAGATAGTTTCTTGCCCAAAAAGGAATATTTCTGAAAACTGTGAGTTAGATCTTTTGGATTGATGCCAAGGCTTTGCTGCACGTAGATGGGCCCCTTTTCTACCAAGCAGACTTGGTCATCTTTTGCTCTTGCAAAAGGTTCAGAGTGGGCATCTGTACCAGCAAATGAAAAGTGATCATTCCTGGGCATTGCTTGTGCTCATCTAGCAAAGCAAACAATAATAAAGTGGTCTAACATGTTTTGGCTTATGTCTAGCACTCTGCCAAACAACCCATGAACATAGTTTGGGAGTCAAACCATTCCAGAAGACATCGCCAACCAGCACTCAGTCACTGAGAGCATCAACGCAAGTCAGGTCGTGGCATCGCATAAGACTTCAGTATCCAAGAAAGATTCTGAGAGTGTTTAATTTAATATAGACTACACCACCAGACCATTTACATTTCATAACTTAAGGAAGGAAAAACTGTTTTCTCTGTTGCCATTTGCACTGTGACATAGCCGAGCATTACAAAATTCAAGTTGAATCCCAGTATGTTTGCTAGCAAAGAAAATTTCTTTGTAGCCAACGTAAGGTTACTGGAGTTCACTGCTTAGAGAACATGATGGCCACCAGGGACAAGGAATGGTGAGCCTTGCTAGCGTCCAGCTGCAATCAAAATTGTAGCAAGAATGATGTGAGGTGTAACCCCTATCTGCAGATTAGCCAAATATTAGCCTCTGGCTGATGCTGCTGTTCAAAAAGATGTGCACAGCTTCATAATATGCCAGGTGAGTCAGTGAATGGGAAGTTACTTGAGTAAGTGCAAGATCAAATGACAAGGAGCAAACACTGGTCCTGCAGCAAAGGGAGAAGACAAAGAGTATGAAATGCAGGGTGTTGTTGTTTTTTTGTTTTTTTTGTTTTTTGGTAATCCCCAAAAAACTAAGCATAGGGTCATTTGTGTATGCTCGTTGTACAACTGAGATCTGCCACACAAAGACAGCATTTATCAGGACAGACACAGCAATTCGCTCTTTCACTTCTGCTGTGGGCAGAGAAATATCTAGACCTGCTGTCACACATTCCTGGCAATCTCCAGCCCTTTGAATCCTGCAATACTTACGATGCAAACTCTGGAGTACAGAGCCACTTTTGTTGACTTAGAGAACAAAGGCATATCAAGGAATCTTAGAATCATAGAATCGTTTGAGTTGGAAGGGACCTTTAAAGGTCATCTAGTCTGAATCCCCTGCAATGAACAGGGACACCTACAGCTACATCAGGTTGCTCCAGCCAGACCTTGTATGTCTCCAGGGGTGGGGTTTCCACCACATCTCTGGGCAACCTGTTCCAAAGCTTCACTAGCCTTATCGTAGAAAAAGTTTAATACATTTATTTGATAATCTGTACACATCCACTTACACTTTTCCAGATTCTGGTACAAGTAGAAGTGCTACAGACTCAGTCAGTGTCAATCATGCCAAGGACATCTCTACTAAATTTGCATTTGGTCTTCTGTTCTTCCCATTAGAAAGCAACCTAAGAGGATCCAATCCATTCCCTTGTTTAAAGACTGTGGTGCCTATGCCAATGTTCAAGTCCCCAGACTGCAATGTCATCCCAAGAACTGATTTGGATCCAGGAAAATCCAGGGCGGAGAGAGACTGGAACTTCCTTCTGCCTATCAAAAACTAACAAATATCCCTATCAGTATTCCTTCCAAGACCCCAAATTTTCTTACAGAGCATAGGAGCTGCAAGACTGTGTAACACTGCCACCTGGTGACATGCATTGTAGTAATATTTTCTTATCACTACACAAAAAAACTTTTGCTTTCTTTCAGGTAATCTTAATTTGCCCATCGCTATCAAATAGAATTTATCCCACCATCACTTCATCTTGAGCACTTCTGATTGTGTCTAGAAGTCAGACTACTAAAGCCTGCAAAGTTTTTTAGGGCATACTTCGTCTTTTCCTTCAGGATTGACTTCTTTTATATGTTCCTGGATAATTGAGGTCTAACTTGATCCAAATCCCCATCTCAGCTTTGTATAAAGTTTAAAATTGTAGTGTCTCTTGGGAAATAAATCTGAAGTAATATTAGAATTGATCCACATGACATAACCTCTTTTGTCCATCTTTTAGCCTTTGGGATGTAATTTTAAAGACCAACCAAACAACTAAAAACAACAAAAAAGTTCCAATAGCAACAACAAAAAGTCTTCCAGGAAGTCTCCCTTTCCAATATTTGATCTCAGACTCTTTCATCTCTTTCATCAGATCTTTGTGGGATATAGATGGAAAATGGAGAGAAGTGTAGATCAGGATCAATGTTCAGCACCTCTATCTGGCTTTCACAGCTGTCTGCAAGTCTGAACCTTTCTTTTATAACTGACCTCCAACAGTTTACTGAAAATCATAGCAAGTTCTGAACTGTTATCACTTTCTGGGTTGCCACTTCTTACTGGACCTTACTTGGATTCATTTCAACAAGCTGACCTGGATACTTTGAAGTTTGAATTCACAAACCAAGTATTGTTTATGCGCTGCTGTGTTTTTGGTTCAATTTGATCCTTTCTGAGAAAGACTCCAACTTTTGTTTGGGATTTTTTTTAACTCTTTTTTATTCACCTCTAGTTCTATAAGAACCTAAGTTAGTAGCACCACTTTGGTCCAGATGGAATACTGCTTCATTATTTTCTCTTCAGTATTTCCTTTTCAATTGATTTTCTCATTCAACCATAGAATTCTGCAAGCCCTACACACTTGGTGGAGGCATTATTTCAACAGTGCTGGTCATCATGAAGATGTATTTAGAATAGTTTCCAATAAGTAAACAGTGTTTAAACTTATCTCTTAGAATTCTTTTTTTTTAATTCTTGAGACACTTCTCAGTGTTCTATTGGAAAAACATGTTCATAAAAGGGTTGCACAGTCTTCATAAAACATAAAATAAGCATTTTCCCCATAATTTCATTTTTCTTCTTGGTTCATTTTAATAACTTAAAGGTATGTGATCAGTGATTCTTCCATTACACAAAGATTTAATGTCATTCCATGTGTGTTTTCATAAAACCTATGAATGGAAATACGTACTGGAACAGGTTGCCCAAGAGGCTGTGGATGCCCCATCCCTGGAGGCATTCAAGGCCAGGCTGGACGTGGCTCTGAGCAGCCTGGTCTGGTGGTTGGCAACCCTGCACATAGCAGGGGGGTTGAAACTAGATGATCTTTGAGGTCCTTTTCAACTTAGGCCATTCTATGATTCTATGATTCTATGAAAGTTATTTGTACTTTTAGTGGCAAGTTAGATACTCACACTTGGTATGAAGCCTTGATCTCAGACATCTGCTTCCAGCATTAATTTACTGCTTTTTATGGTCTTCGATTAAGTATGCTAGGAAGCGTAGTAATCAGAAGAACTGGGAACTTTAACCTACAATAGCAAATTGTGACAAGAAATGTAAATATATGAATTGTTCCTCTAGCTCTTAATATAAAGAAGGATCTGTTGGCCTTGGAGTCTGTCTGAGACAGACCAAAGATTAGGGAAAAATACTACAGGGAAGAAAAATTGTTCACCACAGACAGGTTAGAGATGAAAACTGTAAATTCAGAGGCAGAGTTGACATGAAGACTGTTCAAGTGTTATTTCAGATTTAAAATGGCAAAAAAGTCAAGGGAATAATTCTCAGACTGTCAGAACAGGAGATCAAAATACAGGTTAATCAAAGCAGCTAGTGCAGACCAGGAGTCTATGAGCACCTGAAATGTTTCAATAAAGAGGTAAATGTACGTACAAACTACTAACACTGTACATCATTTGCTGGCAAAAGGAATAAACAGAATATGAATTATGTTGGTAGGAGAGGACAGAAGTCGCATAAAGCAGTATAGTCACACTGAAGTCTACAGATTCCTGATAGTGAGCAAAATATCAGAATTTGATCTACTGAACAATTACCAGTAGTAATAGCCCATGACTGTGCAAGCATAACTGAGGACTAGCAGACATTGAAACATTTTGAATTTATGTTTATAACATAAAAATATATATGCCATTTTATTTAAATAGAGATGTATTTAAAATAATTATCATCTCTTCCCCCGGCTGATAAGGAATAGTAGTATTAAAGTTATCCAGAGATTTTAGAATTGCACTCTTTTAAGAAAGTCTCTGAGAACCACAGTTTTATAGTAAAAAACTAGGAAAGATGGGAGCTTACATTTTCTTTGGAAGAAATTTTAGAAAGACTTCTTTGAAAAGGTTTGTTGGGACTGCCAGTACTAACATCTCTTTTTTATTCCTCTAGTAGACCTACAGTATACATTTAACATTCATTCTTTCAGGACGTCTACATATATCAGCCTATTATAATAAATTGTTTATAATAGCTGTCAGAAAAAGTTATCGGTATTATGGTATTAACAGCAGATTAGCAGATGTAAATGATCAGTACAGGCAGCACGTTTGACTTAACTTCAGTTACTCTAGGAAGTTATGATCAAGTAAAGTGGAAAACAGAAAGAAAGCCAAGTAATTCCAGTATGGAACCCAGCTTTATCACAAACTAAGGGATAAATATAATTTTTTGTTAGTTTTCAATTAGATATTACGTATATGTTTACCATATATATGTTTGTAATCTTAGAAATTAGCCAAGTATCTAACCATATACATGATTTCATTGTAGTGAATGATATTGAAAAGGGTTCTACATGAAGACAGCATGCATCCAACGCTGATCTTGTTGCCTTCTTTTTCATTCACAGATAAGGTGTGAAAAAGCCTGCAGAACCCATAATTCTGTTTCATGCCTGCAGTAAGCTTGCATGTCTGGGAATCCTTCTGCCAAGAGAAAGATACAAGAGAAGCAGAGACTAGCACATTAGAGGTTAAGCAATTTGCATTCCGTTAATAACACTTCATTTTTGCCCACAAAGTTTATCTACATTAAAACATTCTAAATGTAGTGTGTTTCTGTAAGTCTAATTACATGCGGTATGTGAAAACATATTTGATAATCACATTGCTAATTACACGTAATCACTTCAATACGCAGGTGCAAAGCTCCAGAAATCTGCATATTTGAATCTCTTCATGCATAGCCATAAACCACAGCTTTGCAGTTGGGGTTTATGGCCACTTATTTCACAGGGACTGTGCTTGTTTGGATTTTAGAGTGGTCAGGCACTGGAACGGGGAGGTGATGGAGTCACCAACTGCAGGTGTGCAAGCAGTGCTTAGATGTTGTACTGAGGGACATGGCTTAGTGGGGAAATATTGGTGGTAGGTGGATGGTTGGACTGGATGATCTTGGAGGTCTTTTCCAACTTTGGGGATTCTGTGATTCTGTGATTGAATATATACATTCATGTTCCAAAAAACAACTAACGACTGCCATATTTTATGAACTTAAAGTACATATTTTATAATTTATTGATGGATACATAATACTAACATCTGAGATGTGGGAATCAATTTTTTTTCTTCTGGGAGTTTTAATTCTCAAAGTGTTCATTTAATACATATTTGACTGGAATGTCATATATACATGCACACAAATGTGTCTTTTTCAGTTTGGATTAAACTTAAAGGACCTTCTTAATGGTTTAATAATAGAAGGTAATAAGAGACTTAAGCAATAAATCCATTTTCATTATATGTGTAATAGCTTGTGGCTGCACTTTTTGCTTCTTTCATTTATGTGTAACTGTTAGTTTTTACATTGATTTTTCAAGCTGTCTTGACAATGGATTGTAATTAGCTTTGTGTATAAATCATAAAAATTGAAAATTTTATATACTCAGATAAAGTGAAAAGGACATAAAATATTAATTTACATTATTGAAAAGTAATACTTCTGTGTTCCCTCTAAATACATTCAGTATAAGTTATTGAAAGGAATGGATTTAGATGACTTATCCAGAAGCGCTCTTCTTCAGATTTGGGAAGTGAGCTGAAATGAGCCCTGACAGACCAGAAGCCCACATACTAGTTCACTACTGTTACCAAAATAATAGACAGAGGAGAAAGAACATTGCAAAATCTGAAGAGCAGCACTGGAATTTGTTTCACTGGTAACAAATCCACTGTATTTCACACAATAAAGCGGCATGACTTGTTCTATTTTGTTTTAGTTACACAAAGCTTTAATTAAATTATATTTACGTTAGTCACAGACTAACGTAGGCTGGAACAGCACACTGGAGGTCATCTTGTTCTACTTGTGTATAAAGCAGGATCAACTTCCAAGGTACCTCAGGCCGAACAGTGTGTTGCACATTCAAGAGTTCCAAAGCTGCCTGAAAGCCAGTGTCACTATGATACTCCAGACAGCTGAGAACGAGGAGTTACTGCAGAGGTTACCTCTCTGGTAGCGTGGCAAAAGCAATTTGGTTGAGGACTCCCTGGCTAATCACAGAATATCCCAAGCTGGAAGGAATCCACAAGGGTCACTGAGCCCAACCCTGGCCCCACAGAGGGCCATTCAAAATCAAATGCTATGTCTGACCATGCTGTCCAAATGCTTTGTGAACTCCAGCAGCTCAGTGCCACACCCACCGCCCTGGGGAACATGTTCCAGTGCCCAAGATTTCCACATACCACATGAAGCCTGTATTACCTAAGCATACTGTATATATTTCACTTTTTAAAATACAACTCTGCTTTTCCAACTTAGCTTATGTTTTTTAATGCACTTCCTTCAAGCAAGGATTTAGTGCTCAGGTTGCTGAGCTGACTCAAAAGAAAATACCACTGTCATACTTCATTGGAAAGGCATATGATCTTTAGTTCTTCCACCTCACACATAGCAGCACCTTTTGATTCACAGGTAATGCAAATGTAATTCCTTCTTTTCAGGGAACACTATATTTGTTTCAGCAAACTCACCAGCAGCATCACACTAAAGACTTTTTTTGCTGCTGCTGTTTTTCCTATGTGTTCAGAATTTTCCTGAGTCATTTTTCTTGTACATATCCTCTTTTTAGCACTTTTTACATAAACATCTTTTACCTGCTGAAGTCATGATATCCCATGCGTATGTCTGTAGCAAACTACATTTGGGACATGAGTGTGTGGCTACTATTTAAATCACTAACTGAATGAGAACATTTTAAGATAATTTTTGTATTACTGGTGC
Organism: Tragopan temminckii; assembly: GCA_028571105.1. Taxonomy (NCBI): domain Eukaryota; kingdom Metazoa; phylum Chordata; class Aves; order Galliformes; family Phasianidae; genus Tragopan; species Tragopan temminckii. Next base: position 10,951 of record JAOWBP010053356.1, read on the forward strand.
ATCACTTGCTTATCTTTTTTTTCAGACCACATAACACCATTTAAGAATTGCTGGGTTAGAAACAGTAAACATGAGAGAAAGCATTACATTTGCAGAGTATTTTTCATAGGAAGCAAATTTATTTAAATAAATTTAAAACCCACATAATAAGTATCCATATCCTGGGCTGCATCCAAAAGAAGCACAGTCAACAGGCTGATGGACAAGGAGAAATAATTTCAAATTAAAGGAGGGGAGATTTAGATTGGATATAAGTGGATATTTAGATTGGATATAACGGGCGAGGTGCCTGAAGACTGGAGGATAGCCAATGTCACTCCGGTCTTCAAAAAGGGCAAGAAGGAAGATCCGG
>JAOWBP010053357.1:0-11299 GCA_028571105.1 Tragopan temminckii
CCAGATGATGGTATCTGAGAGCAAGGAAACTCCTGTTTATTGCCTATACAGATCAAATAAATTTGATTCAATTTATGAAGAGAAGAAAAAGCAACACTGCTTATTCCTGTGGCTTGCCCCAAAACATAGTCAACACTGTTGGCTAAAAGTGAAATGTTGTCTCTACACTTGCCATTTCAGCTGTCTACACATGCAATTGGTGTGATTGGAGTACCATGTGCGAACATGAAAAGAAGATTTGGTGCTTCGGGTGAAATCTTCCTTATTTAACGTCCTTTTTGTTCATGTTCGTGGGCAGACAAGATCTTCTGCACCACCCCTGCCCTACGTGGGCTCAACCTTAACTACCTAAGGTTTGAGAAAACACTACTGGCTTCTGGGATGCCACATACAGAGGTGAAGGCACATGATCCAGACAAGCTGGTAGCTGGTGCACACCATGAGGGATGGCTGCCTCTGGAGGTACTCTGAGATGTGGTAATCATTGTAATGGCACTTGGCACTGTGTGCTGCCTCTCGTCCATGTCGCTCTCTCTGCCTTTGTGCCATTAGCTAATTGAGCTGTGCAGCAATGCCTCGGCAGCACTGGCATTGTCAGGCATGTTTTTCAAATGAGTAAATATAGATTCAGGAAAGCTACGTGTCTTGCCTGGCAGGTGGTTGGTTGTCTGTGGGACCCACAAGCCCTGGGATTGCAGGAACTGGTGAGATTTTCAGGTCATGGTGGAGGCTGCTGAGCTCGCCTCAGTCTTGTCCTGGAGATTCTTATCTGGAGGGGGCACAAAGGTACTTGCAATGGGATGCACCCACTGTGCCTGGAGTGATTTGGGGTCACCAAGGCTCTGCAGCCTACCCTAGGGGAATGCAAGGGGGATGCTCTACTCAGTGGTGCCCAGAGCCAGGACAAGAGGCAATAGGCATAATCTGGAACATAGGTGGGCTTCATCTCAGCTGGTTACAAAGGACTGTGGCCTGTGAGAGCTGCAAATGTGCAGTAAGCGGAAGTGATTTGGTGGAGAGTCATCCAACCCATCTTAGATATCTGCTTTAACCTGCAGTGCCCCGATCAGCTTCTTCCTGGTATCTAATGGAAACACAGCCAGGTAACTCAGACCTTGGCATGTGCCAGAGGAAGCTGCACGTCACCTCTGGTGGTGGCTGGAAAAGCCTCAGTGAACTTCTCCTGGACTAGATTGTGAGGACAGGAAATCCAAGGTGAGGAAAATATGAACATAGGATCCGAAGCTCTAAAGAGAGCCTGAATTATTCATTATTCTCATGACCTGGAAAATGAGAAATGTTCCATCTCTTAAAGCCTACTCAGAGTTAGAGGGTGCATCTGAACAAGCTGCTGCTCATGCAGTCAGCAGGAGATGGAGCCTCCTCCATCCCTCACCACTGCCTGCTGGTGCTTTGTCTTCTCTCCAGTACCAAGCAATGGAGGTGGTTATGGCCCAGCCCTCCTCTGTGCTGTCACGGCTGGGAGAACTGGGATCCTCCACTGGGCACTCACTAAGCTTGCAGTGGAAATACATCCTTATGATAATGCGGGCACCAGGCAGCCACTCTGAATGGGAAGTGATGGCAGTTACTTTATCTAATAACAGCATGAAAGTATAATGTGTCTTTATTGAGCTGCCGGATTGCTGGTGAGAGCTGAAGGAGATGCAGCCTCGAGTATAACATTTGCAGAGAGAAGCAGCATGAGATATTGCCACGAGCTCCCCAGTTAATAAGCAAGCAGAGGAAGGGAGAGCATACCAACTGCAGCAGGGTGAAGGAAAAAAATAAGAAAATGGAGGCAGCAACCTCCTTCCTTAGGCAGCAGATGTGCCCCAGGGAGAAATGAAGAATTCCCCTCTTGACCCAGGATCTAGAAAACTCATGTATGACTAATAATAATGTAGGAAGGACATATTTGAAAGGAATAATAAAAAAAGACTCTTGTCATATTAGTGTCCTCAATGCCAGAGGGAAATGCCCATTTCTGCAGAAGGAAGGTTAATGTGGAAGGATCAGCTGTGCGGTGACCACACTCTGTGGGCAGCCATGAGGTGCAGGAAGGACTTCTGCCCTATGATGGATGGGGGTATATGTGGCCAAGTGTGTGTGCATCCCCTGCTGTTACATCCAGCTCTGAGGGTGATGACTGCATGTGGCTGAGGGGAAAGAAATGTGAAGAACCACATCTTTGCAAAATTGGTTCCAGTTCACCAACTTCAGCTTCCTCCCTAGTTCAGTAGAATTACTGGTGGCATTTATCATGTGTATTTTAATTGACATGTTATTTAATTGCATTAAAGGCTGCTTCTGATACTTCTTGCCTGATAAAATGTGGCCTTTTGAGAAAATGAAAATTGTTGAGATGTTTAAGATCATATCCTGACTAAGTCTTGCCAACCTGCTCTGGGTGTCCCTGCTTGAGAACAGGGATTAAACAGATGAGCTCTAGAGGTATCTTCCAACCTCAACCACGCTGTGATTCCATGAAAAGATCCATGCAGTTCCAGTGCGGTTACTGTTTATATCTTTGTACGTCATCTAAACGGACTGTTGAAAACTTATTTGGTAAAATAATTAAGATTTTGGTAGAGACAACAACTTTTGATATTACTTCACTTTGGAAAGCCACCACCACCACCGAAACAAATAATTTTAAAAAAAAGGAATAGTCTGGTTGATGTTCTCTTCCACTTCACTAAGTAGATACTGGGGAAGGTGATAGGAGGGTACACCTCTGTGCTGCCCAGTTTTGGCATTTTGCAGGTAGGTTTGCAGCTGCCCTCACTGCCTGCCGGCAGCTCTGCCTCCCACGTAGCTGTGTTGAAGGTGTGAAAACAAGGGGAGGTGTAGCAATGGGGCAGGAAGGATGGCAGTGGACATTCTGTGCCCATCACTAGCACACCATGAGGTTGTGAGCCAAATGGGCCATTTTACTTCTGCACACATCAGCTAGGAGGAGTGGATCAGGCTCAGGAAGAGGTGATGAGGCTGCAGAGAAAATGCACAGAGAAGCTGCAAGAGTGATCTGATCTCAGGCAAAAGGTGCTTTGCAAGGGAAACACTATCGGTCTGTTTGGTTTGCTGGGGGACAGTTCAGGCAAAGCTGTATCTTCACATGGAGAAGGTCTGCAACACCAGAGGCCACGTCAGCCCAGCAAGAGAAAGCACTTTACAGAATGACTTTCTATACATAGAAGCCTATGCAGCAAAAATAGTTCAAACTGAAAGCGTGTTGCAAAATGTTAGTGGCAAAGATAAACAACCTTAGCATATCCTTCATGGGGAACCTCGAACCCAGCTTGTTCGGAAAGGATGGGCATGCAGCAGTTAGCATGGAGGGACAAATGCTTTAATGAGGACAGATTGGAGGGCTACAACTCTCCTTCCTGCTTCAAAAGTTACTGGCTCTGCTCTGTTGATATTATCCAGTGCCCCAGTTGGACAGCAGTAAATGCTGGGGGAATACCAGGAGAGTGGATGGCAGGTGCTGACTCTGGCTTATGTGCCATCCCAAAATTCTGTCTCCAGAATTCACTGCTGGGGACACAGTACTGAGCTGCAGGGGACACTGTCCTGCGCCAGCCGAACATCTCATGTGTTCTTACTTAAAATTTCAGGCGAACCTCAGAAGAAAAAGTGAACTGCTAGTGCAAATACCTCTCCTCAAAACCTGCTGTGAGACCCAGGAGAGCAGACAGAGCTTCATACAGCAAGCTTACATCCAAAGGATGAGGAAAGCTGCCTGATGCACCAGCTGGCTGAGGGGAAATACATCCTCAAATGCCCTATTCATCCAAAACTGTAAAGGGGTCTGGACTGACACACTCAGACGTAGACACTTACAGGAGAGGTGCCAAGGTGGCAGGGAAGTTTTTCCTAACACGCAATCTCAGAGTCCTTGCACCAATGCCTTGTAGTGTGAGATGTGCCGGTTTGAAGCATTCGTGCAGCTGCCGACTGCACACCGGCAGTAAATAAATAATAAATAGTTGGATGCCTGCCGTTACTTTGGGAACAGAGAAAAGGAGACATTTAAGCAAATCAATTCCCTCGCTTGTCCTTAAGCCTGTCTGAAAATATTCTCCAAATCTCTTTCCACGCTGCAAAAATTATCTCCTCATCTACAAGTGAATGTAAAGGACTGAGAGATACATATTCCTCCCAGCTTTGATGTTTTCTGGGTGGGTTGTGTCGTCAGCTGTTCCAATGTTTGCAAAATTCCACTTATTTATCTATTTTTATGTACAGCTCTCTGCAGCCTGGCAGAGCCGGTATTGCAGTATTGATTCAAGAGCTCACAGCAGTGACCACCCGGTCCCAGGCTGATGCAGATGCTGTACATGGGCTGCTCCATCCCTCACCCCCAGAGCTGAATCGCTTTTAAAATGAGGCAAAAGAAGAAAGAAAAGCTACTTTCATCTGTTTTGAAGGGGGGAAGGATTACAAAGGCTAAACAAGCCATATGAGTACCTAGTGAGCAATCCTAAAGAGCACCCTGATAGGAAGTTCTGGCGGAGAGCTAATTAAATTAGCCCTCTTTGATTTATTAACAAGCAGAGCAGCACAACACACAAGATTGTCCCACAAAACGAACGTGCTTTCCTATTCCCTTGGCTGTTTCAGTGCATTTGCCTCCCAGATAACCTGATGGTGGGAACTCTGCTTTGACGAGCCCCAGTGGCTCAGCAGATCTCCCTGCCCACCAGCGCAGATACATGCCAGTAATGATACACAACAGCATCTTATTTTTTTTTTTTTCTATGCTTCCCTAATTCCTTCTTTTTTAATGCCTAAGACAACCTAATGGCTAATTAGTAATTTCCTGCCCACCAATATGCGGATGAATGAGAAGCAAAAGCCTTCAGCGTGTTTAATTATTCTGTTGATTTAGAAGCCACTTTTTCCCAGCACAGTCCCTCCCCGTGCATGTGCTCCCATGCATCACACATTTCAGTATTTTTAGGAGCACACTCTGTACCTTTGCATGCTCTTGCAGCTCCGGCATCCCGCACCTACAGCGTTCTGCATCCAACCCAGACACACTGCTGACTTTAAAAGGAGTTACCCCAAGTTACAGCAGACCCCACGTCTGCTGGTTTTTATTTATTAGTTCATTTGTTTGCAGGGGGAGGGCGCATTATTTGTGCGCTGGGAATGTCTCCCCTGTAAAGGAGCAGAATATAACATATTAACAAAGCATCAGAGAGTGACAAAAACTGAAAGCAAAGCCCGCAACCGCACAGGCGTGAATCTATTTATATAGCGAGCGCTACTTCTGCTTCACCCTGCGAGGAGCTGTAACTCCCTCTGCATATGTGATTTTCCTCCCAGGCTGCACAACGCAGCCTGCTTCACCTATTCCTGCCACTTTCCTACAGTTTTGTTGGTGGGCTTCTCTCCTACCCGTTCCATTTATCTCCGGTATTAGGGCGCCCTTCGCTAAATGAAGCCAATTAATAAATGGAGACGTTAAGCAATCAATTGTGCCTGCCTATCTCCCCAGCCCTGCGTACTCCCGGCTGTAATCGCAAGATAAATGCGATGTGCTGATGTATGGTAATGTTCAATAATACATTCTCCGCCAGGCTCGATTCATCAGGGACTTTCTGGAGGGGAGGCATTCGTTATTGGCTGTCTCCGGACCTCAAGGATAACAGTTCTGTCCTTTCCATTGGCCGACCCGCTGCTGCAAGCCTCTTCCCGTCTTATTTTGATGATGAATATGAAGGCATGCTGAGCCGTGCCGGAGCGCAGCGCTCGCCGACCGCACTCCCTCCCGGCCTCAAGGACTGCGGGGCTGCCTCGCTGCCTCCCCTGCCCGCCGCTGGCAGCAGCAACCCCCAAAGTTGGGATGCTTTTCTTCACCCAGTGCTTTGGGGCTGTCTTAGATCTCATTCACCTGCGGTTTCAACACTACAAAGCGAAGAGGGTTTTCTCAGCCGCCGGGCAACTCGTCTGCGTCGTCAATCCAACGCACAGCCTGAAGGTGAGCCAAAGAGATTTGCTCTCTCCCCATTTCTCTGCTCCCTTACCCCTTCCTCCCTGCTGCTGGCATTTCTCCCCGGGGAAGCATGATGCTCCGACAGCACGGGGAGAGCGTGGTTGTCGCCACGCAGCCCCGGCAGAGGGATGGATGCTCACAGTGCTGCAGGAGCACTTTGGGGATGAAGGAAGGAGAGCATCCCACAGCCAGAGTGGCTGTAGGCAGCCATCGGTCCCCACATTGCCAAAGTTTCCCATTCATCCACGAGACGAGAAGGCATGCTGTGAGCATTTGGGGGTGGGGGTAAAAAGTTAGTTTGATGAATTGGCATGTTTTCTTTTAAAGGGCTCTGGTGTGGCTAGTGCTGCCAGTGTGTGACAGTGTGCTGCTAGCGTGTGACAGTGTGATGCTGGGGAGCAGGGTGAGGGGGCTCCCCCACAGCCCAGGGGTCTCTGCCTGTTGGCCATGCTTTCTTTGGGGCAGAAAAAGCAGTTTCTGCCTCCCGAGGGGAGCCTGAAGGCATTCTTTGGGCACCGAAAGCCTCCTTCACCCTCTGCAAGGTGAAGCTATTTTAAGGCAGGAGAATACATTTGCCTTAATGCAAAACTATTTATAGAGCCCATAAAACACTTCTCCTGTGAGTGTGGTTCTGGATTTACACTGACAAAGTGTCAACAGTTCCATCTACACCGAAGCCCTGATGCTTCCACACAGAGCCACAGCAGTGGATAAGGTGGTGGCTGGGGGGCTTCAGGGACTGCGTGGCAGCAGCAAGGGACCACCTTTAACACAGTGACTCCTGTCATGCTGAAAGCCCCTTGGAGACCTGACCTGCAGAGCAGACTCAGAAGGGAATTTAATTCAGGACAACTCATCCAGGCTGGATGTGGCTCTGGGCAGCCTGGTCTGGTGGTTGGTGACCCTGCACATAGCAGGAGGGTTGGAACTAGGTGATCTTTGAGGTCCTTTTCAACTCAGACCATTCTATGATTCTAGTATGTCTGGCTCTGCCTTCCCACACCAAGAGGTCTGCTGGTAGGCTGACCCCCCCTTGGAGCAGCATCCCCCTGATGAGAACAGCAGCACTTCAAGAAAGCAGATTTCTGGAGCTGGGTTTGCAGTGTGGGGCAGGTAGAGGTGCTTCCCAGCACAGCAGCAGCTTGGAGAGGGTTCTCCTGCAGGGCTGCCAGGGGATGTTTTGGGAACAGCTTGCCTCTCGTGTCATCACATCCTCCACCACTGCTGGCACTGCTCAAACATCCCCCAGCCCTCTCCTACTCTCAAAGGGATCCTTCCATGCAGATGGGCAAAGCACGCTGCTGGAAGAAACAGCCGCCTCTGTGAGTGCATGGGGAGATTTGGTAAATGAGTGCTTCTGTTCCTGACCCCTTTTAAATGACTGCCTCCTGCTACTTTTGTCTGCAATTTGAATTATGAAAAAAAAAAAAAAAAAAAAAAAGCCCTTGGCAACAAATCGTTTTTGAAGGTCATATTACAATGGCACAGTCACAGACGAGACACCCCACAGGCACACGGTCCACTTCCCTCCCCCGTGATAACTGGGACAGAACCTGATTTTGTCAGTTCACCTCCTCTCAAGCTGCAGATTCACTTCACTTGCCTTTAAAAGTGCCAGAAGTTAGAATCACAGAATATCCTGATTTGGACAGGAACCCCTGAGGATCACTGAGTTCAACTCGTGATGCTTCCGTTCCTCTCCATTAAACGCACGGGATATTTCAGCACATTAAAATCCCTCATAGCCAAGCTCCCCACTGCTGGGACTCAGAGCCCAGCAGACAGGTGAGTAATCTCAGGACAGTCTTGCTTGGGTGCAAAGCTCCCTCGGAAACAAACAGGAGCTTCTAGGAAAGGTGCAATGTGCAAGTGAAGCACAGTGATCAGGCTGCAATTTCATGTTTCCCCATACATCCCCTTTGTGCCAGCAGGCAAACAGAATCAGCTGACACAGAACCACTGTGAATGGAAAAAAAAAAAAAAAGAAGTTGTACACCCCAAGCAGTCAGCTCATCATCCCCCTTAGCATGCAGAAGGTTCACCTTGCATGGGCAGGGCACCTTGTCCAAAAGCTGGTGCCAAAAATTGGGCAGAGGAACCTGCTTCTGCCCTGGGGCTGAACCTGTTCCTCTGTGGTGGATTGTGGTATTATGGCTACTTGATGTTTTGGAGTCTATTACTTCCAGCTGGGTCACTGAATCTGTAACATTTTGCTGACAGCCTCCACGTCTACCTTAACAATTGACAAGCGGAGTGAAAACTGTATTAAGGTTCACAGTTGATGAATACGAGCCTGCTAGGAAACAAGGGCCGGGAGCAAAGTCGTTCCTTCAAAACTTTAATGATTGTGCTTACCCCACAATTGTAAGCTCTTTGCAAAGGGATTATCTCCTTCTGTGTTTCTGCAGCACTCTGGTGAGGGGACTGCTGGCAGACTTGTGCAAATGATGAATGATGGGCATTGTGTCCTGCTGTGATTGTGCACCTTGACATCCCTCACGCAGCTCAGGTCCCCCATCAATAGGCACAAACCCACTGAAGTCCAAACATGGCAGAACCCATGGGAGGCTCAGGGATGTGGCTGGCATCCCAACCCCCACTGTGGGCCACTGGTTGTGATGGCGGTTGGCCACCACAGTGTGCATAAAAGATTTGGCATCGTGGATCTCAGTGGGAGGCAGAAGACAGGCATCCACCAGGGCCTGTCTTGCACAGCACTGCGGTTCAGCCTGGTGCTGCATATGGCTCTGTTAAACACATCTTCTTCATTTCAAGAGTTATGAGCTTATGAAATTATAGACTTTGGTTGGATCATCAAGTTCCAACCCTCCTGCCCTGGGAAGCTGTTTTAACTCTCCTGAGTGCTGGAAAAAAATGTAATGTTCTTGTGAAAAACACTCTTCCCCATCTCTGTAGGACTTAAAGAACTCATTAAGTTAAGAGAAGATGTACATGTGAAGGAAGGCATAAATAGTTTAACCTTACATTCAGCAAGGGTCTCAGTGCTGTTTATTGGGCCAGTCTGCATTCCAGAATTATCTAATGTGAGAAGCATATCTGCACTGAGTGAGTGCATTTGAATCCTATTCTAACTGCTTGGTTCTGTGCACAGTGGCAGCCAAATGGCTCTGTAATCCACTTTATCCCCAGCAGGATTAAAATGCTATGGTGCACAATACCCCCATGAGATGTACTCTTACACTCGGTGTAAGCAAGGATATGGGCATTGCAATGTGCAGCTCACAGTCCCTGGCCAGCCTCCACCACCATCTCAGTGCAGGGCTGGAGTCTGGGGAAATCAAATGGTGTTTTCCCATCTGAAGCAACAGGATCCTAATGGCCAGGGCAAGAGAGGCCTTGATAGCCCTAGGCTGCCTGCAAACCCAGAGGACAAGGCTACATGAACACTGGGCAATGTAAACTCCAAAATCCTTTTGTACGAAAGCAGCAAGCAGATAATGATGGGTACCAGGAGTTCTACCATCCCATAGCTCACTGACCTTGCAGACCCATACATGCACGCCACATGGTCCATAGCATGGGAGAGCAGAGTAGCATGAAAAAGCAGAGCAACTTTGAGCTCCATCATCAGAAATCACAGCAACCTCTGGGAGGATGGGGAGTGAGGGGAAAAGCCACTGCCCCTGAAGTTTCTGTGCTAATATGCTCATTGCCCATGTTGATGGGTGCTATAGCTCTGATTGGAGGGATACAGGGACAGAGGGACTTCAGTTTCCTTCCCTACACATGTTTGGTTTGGGGCTGGAACTGCTGGTATGAATTTTAATACTGAACCCGACCTGACTGCAGGATGCATCAGGTCAGATGTCATCCATGGGAGATGGTGCAGTCATGGTAATGTTAGAGAAACCCCTCTCCCCCCCCTCCCCGTGGGATGTTTGGCAGCAGGGATTAGGAGCAGCAATCAGACACATCACATTGTGCTCTAATCCTCCTGCTCTGAGCTGGCTCAGTATAGACATGCATATACATGAGCCATACACAACAGTCCTGACACCTCCCCCAGGAGCAATGCTGCCCCAAAGCTGTTGCCGTTGCAGACTCATGGAGTGCAGAAGAAATCAAGATGTTTTAATAAAAGCCTTGATTCTGTGAAATGAGTCGTGAGGTCTCAGCGTGCTTCCAAACAGATGTAAGTTACACCCAGAGATTTCCATCATTAGCACAAATCTGCGTGATTTGGCAGCGCTCTCTGGATAGAAGCCAAGCACTGAGCATGGTCCTGCAAGACCCGGACATTCAAAAGTCCAGGTCCAGGTTTTTGAGCATCACTAAACTCCTCAGAGTCAGAATTTGCAAATAGTACAGTTTTTGTTTAGAGTGAGGGAAAGGAGCTGCTGGGCTGTGCCCTGCCTCCCCAGGGCTTTAGCACTCCCTGCACATAGGGAATCCCTCATCCTTGTCCTGCCTGGCTCGGAGCTGAGGCTTTAGGTAGCCCTGGCATCCTCCATGCCTTCTTCTGTCAGCATCTCCTGGCTTGGTGCGGACCAGAGAAAATCAGTGAATCCTGCAGAAGTCTTTGCCCAGCTTTACTCAGGACTGAGCGAGGCAGTGGGAAACAAAGATGTGCTTTTCTGGTTGTAACGAGGACCCCTGCAATGCCAGCTTGTTCCTGGCCCTCAACTCTCTTTCCCCTGCTCTCCCTGAACAGGGGAGTAACTTCCCATCTCTGCGTGTATGTGCTTTATTTGGAAGTGAGAAGCAGGGATGTTGGGAAGTTAAACACCTCATCAGGCTGCTTTATTTTTCCTTTTCTTCATAGCTTGTCTCTTTTCATTAGGTGCCATTTCTTCTGAGTTATCCTCATGCTGCACATTGCTGCCTATACAAAACCCTCAAGGCAAAATATTCTCTTTGTCTGTCATTCAACAAACTAGTTTTGCCTTTTTTTTTTTTTTTTTACTCCTGCTGAAGGAAAGCATCACTAACTTTACTGCAACTTTGGGTCTCTTCTGTGCCTTTAAGCTCCTTCAGAAGAAACCACAGTCACTCAGACCTCAGCTTGTTTGGTGGCACAGATTTCCACACTGACTGTAGAAGTCCTGTTTTAAAACAGTTACCAGCAAGATGGGGAGAGCTACAGAATTAAGGGAAAGGCTGCTAATACCACTTTCACAGGAATCACAGAATCATAGAATCACAGAATGGCCTGGGTTGAAAAGGACCACAATGATCACCTCGTTTCAACCCCTCTGCGATGTGCAGGGTCACCAACCACCAGACCAGGATGCCCAGAGCCACATCCAGCCTGGCCTTGAATGCCTCCAGGGATGG
>JAOWBP010053358.1:0-11299 GCA_028571105.1 Tragopan temminckii
GGTGGAGTCAGGCTCCACCCCTTTCAGCAGCACAGGTGAATTGCCTTCACCTGTGCTCCCATGGCTGACTCACTGCTTGTCCCAGGTGATCAATCAGAGGTTCAGGCCGTGATTCAGCAGTTCCCATACAGCATGAAACCCCGTGTTTGAAGATGGGTGCACGTGATCTATATTAGCCCATCTTGCCCCTGTAGCAGCATGGAGCTGTATTTGCAGGCACATGGCATGACACCCTCTGCAAGTTCTAGTTCCCCTAAATCCTGTTCTTGATAACTGTATCTTTCTCCATCTATGAGATGTGAATGCAGAGAACAGAAAAGACATAGGTAACAGGGAGGAAAAAAAGAAAAGACAAGCTTATAGGTACTGAATATGTGTTGAGGCAAATAGAGAAGGAAGAGGGGGTTGATATGCAGCCTGGTAGTAAACTGGGTATAAGGAAAGTGAAGTTAGATGTATAATGTTTTTTCATATGTATTACATAGATGTCAGATTGACACCAGGTTGTAATTAAGCATGACATCAAGTCAGCTATGCACAGCTGTATTATTCCTTAAAATTACAAGGGCTGAGGTCCTGTGGGGCACAGTGAGGTTTGTGGTCTCTCTGCCATGGGAGGTCTGTAAAACAAACTGGCTGAGTGCTTACTAGAAGGGGCATAGGCACAGATGCCACTGTATCATGGCAGGGAAGGAGTGGGTGGTTTCCCAGAGTCCAGTCTAGGTCCAGGAATCTCTGGCATGATCCTCTGGAGTATTTTCACCCACTGTAGTCAGCTCTCATGGAACATGAACAGTGTCAAGGAGTGGGTGGGTTAGTCTGCTTCTGTGATTTATGTGCTACTGAATGCCCTTAGTAATGATAGGTTCTTGAAGCTTGTATAATAATTTTTCTGTTCAAGTCCAGAAGTAATTCTGGTATAACTTGCTTTATTTTGAAAAGACAGAAAGAACTGTGTGTGCACTTGATACAACTGCCCTGGGATCTGCACCTGAACAGCCTGAAACGCTCCCAGCTATTCAGTATTTTGCCTGGACATAGGAGGATTGGGATCACCTTGCTGTTGGCAAGTGTGTACTTACTGTGCCATGCAGAGTTGGAGTAGTTGAGGTGAGAAGGAGCCTCAGGAGGTCACTGAGCCCAACCCACTACTCAGGGTACGGTCAGGTATGCAATCAGAGTGAGACTTTGTCTTTCTGAGGCTTGAAAGCCTTCAGGAATGGTGATTGCACAACCTATACTCATAGTTACTTATCTGCTCAGTGGAGATGTTTTCCTTCTCTTCAGTGGGATCCTTCCCTGTTTCAGTTTATACCTGACATCTCCTTCTCCTGCGGTGCATGTCACAAGGCTCCCTCTGTTTGGTGTCACCCACAAACTGGACGAGACTGCACTATACCTCCTGCTCTGGGCCAGTGATAAAGATGTTAAGCAAGATGGGTCCTGGAATAAACCCCTGCCGTACCTCACTTGCTGCCGGCCACTAGTTTATATTTGTGTCTTGTAATATAAACCATCTCTGAAGGCTGAGTGGATACAGTCCTCTGAGCTGATGCAGATATTTTTTGATGTGTTGCAAACTAATCTTGAGGGGTGGGCAAGGGCAATGCAAGCAATGCAGCATTGGAGCTACCCTCTAGTGGTGGTTGTGCTGGTCATCTGGTAGCCTGGGAAGTCATTCTGGCTATCCCCTCGTCCTTTCCAGAAACTGTTTTTATCTGTGTCTGATCTGTGAAATACAAGGTGGTAATGTGAGAGGTGAAGCGGTAAGGGGAATCATAGAATGGCTTTGTTTGGAAGGGACCTGAAAGCCCATCCAGCTCCAATTCCCTTGCCATGGTCAGGGTTGCCACCGCTAGATCAGGTTGTCCAGGGCCCCAGCCAATGTGGCTTTGAACACCTCCAGGATGGAAAAAGCTAGTAGACTCCCAGTAGACCAGCATGTCTTCTTCTACATTCCTGTACTAACAAGTCATTTAGGGTCTGAAACATAACGAGGGACCAGAAAAGGTGTCATGTACTCTCTACCTCCGTGGACTCAGGGCTGAGGGTGCATGTTATGGTATATTGCAACAAAAAACAGATAGATACCTTCACAAAATGCAGAAGGTCAAATCTGCAGATATGAAGAAAACTCCATGAAGATGCCAAATAAAGGATGCAGTTTGGAGGAGGATGGAGCCCCATCACTTCAACAGAAGCCCCTTTGCAAGACGCACTGCCATTATGTAGCAGCAGTATGTGTGTGTGGTGTTCATGGGCCCACTGCTATCTGTCCTATGGCACCGGAGAGTGTCAGGCAGTGCTCTCCTAAAGCTGCTGGCCAAATCCCAGAGGAGCGAGGCCTGTGCACACAACTAGTCAGCAAGTGCCCACTCACGCTGACGTATCAGACTTGTGCCTCCTCTGATCAGAATTTTCTGGATGGAGATGTGACAGTTTCCAGAAGTTCAGGCATTGACAGGTGTAACTAACAGGTAGAAGGTGGGTGGCAGTGCCGGCACAGCATCGCTGTAGGTTTGTCTGTACTGCCAACAGCTGCCTGCAGCGTCCTTCTACAAACATCACCATGAAGACGAAGCGCAAACGTGCTGAAGGTGCCAGCCAGTACCTGGTTTGGGGTTGGTTTTTTTTTTTCTGACATGTATAATTGCATATGAAGGCCTGTGCTGAGTGACGCTCAGCTATGGGGCCCTCCCAGAAGGTGATGAATTATCTCTGAGAGGACAGTTTTAAAATTCAGAAAGAGCCCAGCTCTTTGAGCCCATGTCTGTGAAAATGAATTTTTTTGGCATTTGTTTTTAATGCCCTGTGATGTGTGGGTGAAAAAGTCGGTGAGCTAGACTGGTAATTAATTTTCCTGACAGAAACAGCAGACAATGAAATTACCCTGCCACAAAGCTGGGTTGCTAAAGTAAATACTCTGCTAGCAGTAGGCCTGCAAGCAGGATGGGGTCATGTGTGAGGTGCAAGCAAATGATTGTGCTTCTGTCTTTGGGAACCTGTGGGGACTTTCATGCATTGGGTGTGGTTGGAGAGAAGATGTGTGTTCTGTGCCAACACCTGGAGAACCAAGCTCCTGGAGAACATGCGCACCTTCAAGCTCTGCTCCAAGTGATAAGGGACTTGCTGAACACAGCACTGAGCTTAGGAGCAGGCCACCACTTCTGTTCAGGGCAGTAACCCTGTGTGGGAAAGGGACAGAGCTGTGAGAAGTGGGGATGGGCTGGCTGCTTCTCAGTTGGAGGTGTGTGGGTGAAACCCAACTGAAGACAGGGACCAATGAGAATGGAGCCAGGCTCTTTTCAGTGGTGCCCACTTAGCAGTGGGCACAAACTGAAATGCAGGAGATTCTATGTGAACATCAGTAAGCACTTTTTAGGTGACTAAGTTAGGTTAGGTTGTTTGGCAGAGGTTGTCTAGAGAGGCTGTGCAGTCTCCATCCTTGGACATCTTTAAAAAGCCATCCGTACGTGGTCCTGGGCAACCTGCTGTAGGTAGCCCTAGTGATGGACCTGATGGCCTACACAGGTCTCCTCCAACCTAAACGTGTCTATGATTCTGAGATTTGGTCTCTCGTGGGGGCTGTTTACTTTCCCAGCTTCGTTGTGAGTGTTTTCTAACTTTGGTCTATACTAGTGAGGTACATATGAGATGTAGACCAGGCTATGCATGCCTGCCTGCCACACAGGAGTGCATTTTATTGAGAGACATTGAAGGCAGCTCACAGGAGAGAAAGGACAGAAAAGGTGAAGTTTTGTTTTCCCTCCATGTGCCTCATACTGGAGGCTGAGATTACTGTGCTGAGGGCACTGCAGATGAACCGCCTGCACATACCAAGGTATCTGGCAGTGAGCTGCCTTTGCGTGGTTGGAAACAAGGTCACCACCAAAACTGAACAGCGTGGCGAGTCTGTGTTTAAAACAAGCAGTGTTATCAGGGAGGGAAGCGCTTCACCCTGCAGCCATGAAGTGGTTTGTTGAAGGCAGCATAAACCACACAATGCTGTTTGGGAGAACTTGCTGCCGTGTGAATTTGGATTTATAATTGCAATACTCTGATGTGCACACTTTATTTAATAGAGTACTTTACCCGGTGATATATTGTTACCAGCTGCAGAATGGAGGAATCCCACATAAGAACTGCCTAAGAGACGAAAATATTTTCTTTCCCTATGGAAAAGAAAATTACACCATTCTTAAAGCAGCCAAGTTAAATCTGAGTGCTTTTAGGAATAAAAGGGTCAATTATGGAACGGCTTATGTGCACGTTTTAGGACCAGAGTTATTTAATACGTTAATTATCTGTGCAAATTGGGGGACCAGCAGTGAAGTACTGAAGTGTGTGGACACCACAGAATTGTGAAGGGTAGGCTGCAGGAAACATTTAAGGGACTTGATCTAGATTACAGACAATGTTATTCCAGATCAGTGCAACACTGAAAGGCGGTAAACATATGAAGAGGAAAAACAAACTATTTCTACATAATTCTGTGTCCTAAATTAACTGTAGCTCCCCTGAAGGAAAGGACTGTGTGTCTCAGAGGAGCTCCCAGATAAAACATCTGTTGAAATGCCTAGTATCATTCCAAAGGCAAACAAAATACTAGGTTCAGGGAAGACTGGAATGCAGAAGCATTCTGCAAATAGCATAAAATAAGTCTGGGGAATATCCTTGTGTTTAAATCTGTTTAGTTTTGTTCAGCCTGTCTCCAAGCAGTCGTGTAGGAAGAGGAGCTTTATGTAGAGTCAGATGATGGAAGAGGACTAAACATGCAAGGGATGGAAAGCTGAGAAGCCCGAACCTGCTTCATTCAGAAGGAAGGCAAACAAAGGAGGATAAGGCAAAGAGATAAAAATACTTTCTGCTAAAAAGAAAGGTGATTCAGGAACTTCTGTTTTCACCTTTAGGCCAATCCATATGAACATGAAGTGAGAGGTGACACATGTAAACCCGATAAAGGAAAATCAGTCTTTAAACAACAGGCTTCAGGTGTTAATTAAAGGAAAAGGTTGTCCATGGAACTCTGTGCCAGAATGTGTGGATGGCGTTAAGATCTCACCTTGTTTCGAAAAATTGGTATATGTGTTTGTTAAGAAAGGTGGGAGTTCCTTGTGTTTGATAAACGTGTATGTGCAGAAGGATCTGTGCGTCCATAATTTGGCATACAAAACAGTCTTCACCTGACAAAGGTTCGGAAGGCTTTTTATCAGTGGAAAGCTGTTTTGTTGCAGAACACGTAGCTTCTTCCACCGAAAAGCTTGGCATAGGCAATAGCTGCTGCTGCTCCTTCTGGGATGGCTTCAGTTCTCTTACACATGACAAAGAGGACATATCTGCTCAGTGAAAGTTTGGAAGCCTCCATGGTTTGTGATCCCTGTCCTCCTCTTGGTGTCCTAATGACTGGTAAATTGGTGTACATAAGGCCCCATGTTCTCACCGCTTGCTGTTCCAAAATCGCCATTGGTACTCTGTTTGGGACTGAATGGCTGATGATTACAACTAACGCTCAGGCTTGATAGAGTATGATGAATACCAGCTTTCAAAAAGGTAAAATAAAATAAAAATATATCACCACCTCCTTCTCCACAATGATAGGTCAGGTTTAATGTAAGGAATGTCATCCTTCTAAGCTGCTTTTTATGTGTCTAAACTGTATGGATGTTGATTCTGTGCTTTTCTCCCCAACACTGGAGATGCAATTTATTTTTTTTTTTTAATGTGAAAAAGAAATTCTCTCTGAATTGCTATACTCCAGAAGCTGGAGCTTTAAGAAAAACCCACTGTACAGCTGAAGACTCAAGATAAAAAGATTAGTAAATTCAGAATCTCAAATTCTAGGTCAGCCCTTCTTACAGGGGTCTGGAGGTGTTGGCAGCACAAGTGTGGGGAGAGGGAAGGGGCTGTGTGCTGCATATGACAGGAGTGCATGCGTGTTTTATGAACAGGGTGGTTTCCAGACGGTATCACATTGGGAATATCCCACTACTAGTCCACCCCTCCGCTCCTTCCACATGAGATAGTGGGACGTGAAGTTCAGTGTAAGGCTGAGCTCTCATTAGTGACCAGGGACATTTCCTTCACGATGTGGAAGGCAGACAGGGAGAGGCAGATGGCTTTGAATGCAGGATTTACATAGTAATGAGATTCAGGTCACCATAGCTGTCTTTTTCTCTCTGCATTTTGTCTAGGTGTCGACTAGTGTGCAGGGATGACGGAATAGGAGGAAAAGGAGGAAAATTAACCCTTTGTTCCTAAGTAGAGATTGGTGTAAGAATGAAGTTTTCATGGTGGGCTGCAGAATGGTGGGGTATGAGAACAATCACAGGTGAAACTAGCAAGGCTAAAAGTAGCTGCTTTTAAAGTTTCTGGCATGTTGTTTTTGTGGTTTATTTCTTTCTTTCTTTTTTCTTTTTTTTTGTGGGAGGGGCATGAAGCAACCTCACCTTAAAATCCGAGTATTTCCCACATTTACCTTCTCTGTTGCTAGTTTGAGGCTCTTGTCATTACCTATCAACCCCAAACTGGGGAAGTTTGTGTGCTGAAGATGGGACATGGGTTCTTGGTATACAGTCTTTACTCGTTTCTCTGAAGAAAAAACAACGAAAAACATTTTTCTTGGTTTCTTAGCTGGAGACTCGTCTTCACATGACTGTGTAATGGCACAATTAAGACGTAATGTTTTCCACTGCAATTGGTAATCCTTAGTATGATCTCAGTGGTGTCAGACCTTATCCTGTTGACAGATGGGAGACTGGGTACCACAGGTCCCGTTTCCAGCTCCGGACAGTGGCATTTGATTTGCTCAATTGTCAAACCCAGACATTCCCAAAGAAATCCTCAGGCTATTTTTAAAATAATGAAAGTTTCTTTCATCATTCATGTTTCATTTTTTTTGGTCTTTTTTTTAAAATAGAGGAAGATGGGAAGGAAAGTTTTCCTTTCTACTGTACATCACCTGACTCAGAAAGTGAGGCTTTAGAAGACAAGAGCAGGAGAGAAGCTTTAGCTGGTCCCTGTGTAAAACGGGAGTTTTAGCATTGAACTGCATGTGGAAATCTGGGCTGAGGTGGGAAAAGTAAGGACTGCAACTTGTGGAAGTCTGAGCTAAGAGACCATCCTTGCTTAGTTGGGATCTTCCATGACAGCTTGGACATCCCTATTGAGGGGCATTTTGCCTGCTGCACAGGGGCAGCCCCAGCGCAGAGAAGTTGGGAGGTGCAGTGGTGCATCCTCTATGTGCCTGGGGTTCTCATGGAGAGCTGGAGCCAAAGCTTTTGCCTTCTCCTCTGGTTCCTCAGCTGGGCTCATGCTGAGACTCATTGAGCAGAGGGGTTTCAGTGCATGTCTTCTGAAGCAGACAGTAAATACATGGTGGGACTGCCTCCACTTTTTGCCCATTCCAACTGAAAGAGAAAAGGAAATCTAATCAGGTGTCTGGGACAGATTGGAAAGTAAAGGATTCTTGGCTACTTCCTCTGAGGAACAGTCTTATATCTAATAGATCTAATTAGGTCATTTCTTTGTTTTATGGTACCCATTTGTTTAAAAAGTTAGTAATCCTTTTATACCAGTCCTATGATGATTATTTAATGGTTGGCTGCTTGTGAAGCCCACTGCGCTTGGTGAATAGGGGATGTTTTGTAGCAGAGCCAGTGCAGTTTCTCAGTGAGCCAGGCCTGGAAGCCTCCCATGGGGATCTTATCTGGGTGGCCTGGAATGTGACAGTGGTGGCTCGTTTTTCCACCTGTCGAACGAAAACTATGTCAGTTCTCTCCTTTGTAAATTGCTGTGAAACATAAGGTCTCAGTGGGGCTGTCTCTTGACTAAATGGGGCCAGAGAACTCCTCTGCAAAGATAAATATTCACCAACTAATACTTGATAGCAGATACTTTGCCAGCAGCGAGCGGGGCCCTACAGTCCGACTGTTGTTCACTTAACTGTCGTTCACAGCAAGCAGCTTCTTGATTGTCCGTGGGTCCATTCTGGTTGCTAATGTTTTCTAACCTGTTCCTTTACAGAGCCCCTGAAATCATCCTCGGTTTACCATTTTGTGAAGCAATCGATATGTGGTCATTGGGATGTGTCATTGCAGAGCTGTTCTTGGGCTGGCCTTTGTACCCAGGAGCTTCAGAGTACGATCAGGTTGGTACTGATGTTACCCTGGCTATTGATAAGAGCACAGATGTGTTGTTTTCTTCTTTCACTGTGACAAAAAGATGGCAACTTTTTCTGTTTTACTAACAGGAGATATTTGCACGTGATTCTAACAGGAGATATTTGCACATGATTCTTGGCCTCCCACGTCAACTTTTTCATTATCCACTTGGAGTACACTCAGTAGCCAGTGTGCTGCTTAGCATGCTAACAATTAAGAACTGACTGCCTAAGTGAATTCTCAACCAAGAGTAAACATTCCCATTGACTCTGTACATGTCTCTAATCATTGAACAGAGCAGGCACCCTCTCTCTACAGTAACAGCAAATATTAAATAGAGGTTTGTTTGTTGGAAGAAACTGCATGAACTCTACTGCATTTTATAATCCCCTTTATGAGGGTGTATATTAAAAGCAGTGACAAGAAAGAGAACATTCACAGTGGTGTAGGTTTCTAGTTAATATAAGCTGTCATGGTTCTCTCCCTATAGGCTTTTATGCTTCTTTTGTACTCCTAAAACACAGCACAGTGACTTCTAGAATCAGGGCTGCAGAACAGTTTCCATTCTGATAGTCTTCTTTAGCTTTCTGCAAATGTGGCCTGGAAAAGGTCTTTTCTCTTTTAGGAAAAAGAAAAAAGCAAAAAACAGGGTAATAAGTAAATATTTTTTTCATATATGAAAATGTTTCTTTGTCTCATCTTTCATAAATAGCATTTTTTAGCCAGAGTTTTGGAGGTGAAATTTGGCAGGGGAGATATCCCGCGGTGAAGAGCTGGGTCATTAGCGATTCCAAAGGAAATCAGACATAGTTGAAAAACCTACAAGCATTTGAAAATCACACACTAAGCATGAAGAGCAGATTTCTTTTTCCTCCCCCCGCCCCCTGCCAAAGAGTCATAAAATGCACAGCTGAAAAAGAAATCACCATATGTACCTGCCCAGCTTAACTGCTTCCTCTGGTAAAGTGCCGTGAAGGTTCCTGGAGAGCTGGGAAGGGGCAGGGGATGAGCCTGGCCCCTCATCACAGCATATGCAGCCTTCCAGCCTGCCGCTGGGCTGCAGGAAGGTCCCTGGAGCTCCTCAGGTACCCGGGTTACCATGGACGTAAGGAGCTGCAGAGCTCAACAAGGCACACTTAACGGGTCAGGATCAAGAGTGTCTGGAAGACTTGGAAAGCTCAGCTGCTTTTAATACCTCTGTGTTTGTTTGTTTGTTTGTTACCTCTCTCTGTCTCTTCTCTCAAAAGCGTTTTCCATTTTTCCATGGAGTAGGTGAGTGTTTTACTGATTTTGCAGGGTTTTTCAGAGTGAAACATTCGGAAGTCAGGAAATGCTAAAATTCAGGTTTTGTGTGCCACGCAAGGCACGCATTCTATCAGTCTTTAATTATGTAATCACATTCCCTTTCTCCTCTTAATCAATAAATGTAAGTCTGGGCTCCTGGAAACACATGGGTAGCATCTTTTTAGCTGGCTCAATGCCAGCCAGGCCACAGTCATGAAAGTAACCCAAACAGCAAATGAAGTCTTGTAGGCAGTAGTGATAAGGACTTCACACACTGTGAGAGTGTCATTTTGTTTGAATGCATGAGAGCTGCTCCAAAAGTAATGCCTCCTATTTTGTTATGTTGGCCCACAACATCAGAGGCAGATGTTGCTGCTATGGCAGTGGAGGCTGAAACAAAACCAGGTAATTGAATTCCTCCATGTGGAAAAAATGGCACCCATTGACATTCATTGATGCTTGCTGAATGTTTACAGAGACCAAACAGTGGATGTGAACATAGTGAGGTGGTGGGTGGTGTGTTTCAGCAGTGACAATGGTGACGGTGGGTAACCTCCACTGATCCAGATTTATACGAGTGCATCATGCACATTCTTATTCATTACTGATGAAAATCGTAGAATCATAGAATCATAGGCATAAGTACTGGTGGTAACTATATTGAAAAACAGTGCTTTGTAGCTGAGAATTTGCTCTTTCAGAGAGTGTTATAGTGGTCTTTGTATCTGTTGTAGTTTCCATGGAAATAAATAGGAGACATTACTTTTGGAGTGACCTAAGTATATTTCATCCAAGTTCAGTGACAGTCACTTCACAGTTTTCTGTTTTCAACTCAAAAGTGTTCCTAGGAAAAGCTGTGTGCTCATGTGGGGGGAAAAAACAGCAAAAGTTAGAGCACAAATAACAAATTACTGAAATTACTTCCTGGAGAGGAGAGTGTGACATAAAAAGGTGCAAAGCAGAGAAGCTCACCACTGAAAACTCTGTCGGTCTTCCTCTTTAACCTCTAAAACCCAGGGACTTTCCTTCCTTTATCCATAGACTTTCTGGCAGCATATCACAAGGGTAAGTTTCCATAGATGTAAATGATAAATGGAGGAATGCCATATGGGAATTCTCTTTCCTGTCATTCCTTTCAGTGTGGGTTTTTTTGGTGAAGTCTGACTTATTGCTGCATTTTCTCTTTTTTTCTTTGTTCTGTTGTTTTAAATGCCTCCTGCCCTTCTTCAGGGAAGACCTCCAGAGATCTTCCCAGGATGAACAGTGACCTTTCATCCTTTTCTTACAGATTCGCTATATTTCACAGACGCAGGGCTTACCAGCAGAGTATTTGTTAAGTGCAGGGACAAAGACTACAAGGTTTTTCAACAGGGATACAGACTCACCGTATCCTTTGTGGAGGCTGAAGGTAGGAAGACATTCCCTTGTTTCTTTTGCCTTGCTGTTGTTGGTTGGAAGTAAGGAGACGACCAGGTCACTTCCAAGCCTAAGTATCTTGCGTTTTGCGATGCACTACAGACACTGGGGTGGGTATAGCCCAAGGTAAAACTGCTGTCACAGAGGTTTGCAGCCCTTAGCTCACCTGCTTGGCACTGCTTTGTGGGAAATCTAAGTCCAGAGTTCATGTGGAAATCTCCTTCCAAGTACTCTAACTGATGTGCAATTTAAATGAAACATGCCCTGGGCAGACTTTGCTCTGATATCTACTGCATTGAGGGGAAGAAAAAAAAAAAAGCAAGCAAGCATTTGGCTTCTGACAATCATATCCTCTCGGAATGCGAGAGGGCCTAGAATCTCTTGTACCAGCACATTTGGTGGCTTTCAGTCCCCAAGGAGAATGAACAGTGGACTTCTGG
>JAOWBP010053359.1:0-11293 GCA_028571105.1 Tragopan temminckii
GGCTCAGGGAAGACCTTATTGCTCTCTATAACTAGCTGAAGGGAGGTTGTAGTGAGCTGGGGGTCAGCCTCTTCTCTGGTGTAACTAGTGGTAGAACTAGAGGCAATGTCTTCAAGCTGCACCAGGGGAGATTTAGGCTGGACGTTAGGAAAGACTACTTTTCTGAAGGAGTGGTCAGGCAGTGGAATGGGCTGCCCAGGGAGGTGGTGGAGTCACTGACCCTGGAGATGTTCAAGGAATGTTTGGATTTTGTGTTGAGGGACATGGTTTAGTGAGTACTATTGGTGATAGGTGAATGGTTGGACTGGATGATCTTGAGGGTCTTTGCAACCTTGGTGAGTTTGTGATTCTGTGATTTATTTTTAGTATATTTGGCCTACCCGGCTCACCAAGCGTACAACAAATATACAGAGTAGTGTGGTTAGGCTGGTATTTTACAGATCATATAACTAGAAGGATTATCATGGTGGAAAGGAATAATAAAAAATAAATGAAAATGCTCACCCGTGTCCTAGGCTCACAGAAAAACTCCAAAGGGAGCAATCTCTAGAAAGAGATCCAGTGGCAGTCAGCCCTTAAATGGGGTCTAGGAGAGGTGGAGCCAGGCTCCACCCCTTCCAGTCACACAGGTGAATTTCCTTCACCTGTGCTCCCATGGCTGATTCAGTGTTTGCCCTACATGATCAATCAGAGGTTCAGGCCATGATTCAACAGTTCCCATACATACAATAAACAGAGAAAAAAGAGTTGACTCTGAATTTTCACTGATGCAAAATGCAGAACTGTAATGAAGTAAACACAAAATAACATAGAATGCCTGTCTTCTTCCCTTGCAGCTGATGACTGTGATCTGCAAATAATAGTTAATAGAAATAGAAAAGTTAGATCAGGAAAAGCCTGTGCAAAAACAAAATACTGTCTGTCATTATTTCTATTCTGGAAACAACCTCACCTTTATAAAAGATACAGGAGATGATACAGTGTAGAATGTACATTTTAAGACATGCATTGAAATCAAAACCTTATCTTTCACTTCAGAAAACAGTGAGCTTAATGTTCTGCTAGAGGGAGATTACTTCTTATTGTATACTTCCTTGACTGCTCTTAATGGATGCATGTAAGTGATAATTACGGCACATTGTATCAATGTCAGGAATTGACAGTGACAGAGGATATGAAAATCAGAATTGGACCCAAAGAGTGTTGAAAAAGGTGTAAAGCATTTCCAAACATTTCATTATCTTATCCCTGATGATTCCATGATTCCATCATTGTGTACTTGGGAGCAGATGGACTGAATTTATATCGTCCAATATAAATAACAACAGTGACTCAGCAAGTGAAATGAAGGTGATTGATAGCAAGAAATAGCCACTCCTGAGGATCAAGTAATCTCCTTGTAAAGTGGATGACTAAAACAGAGCAGATGAATACTGCTCTAAAACCTCATATTTCTCTCAATTGACTATAAAATTAAATCTAAAATGTTTAGCTCTGACAGCTACTTGGCTGATGAGATTTAGTAAGGTTAATTCTAAGAAATGTCAAAAAGGTTTGTAATAGCAATGTGAAATGTAGCATATTTTTCATAACCTCCTTTTTCACTGGAATTTGATCCTGTTGCAAAAAAGCACCTTCCGTTTGTAACTATAATTGAAAGCAATTTATTTACTGTTCAAAATCTCAGTAAGTACTATCTTGATGCTATTTTTTGATTTTGCTTTAAAAAATCTATATTAATCTATATTAATAATATAGGCCTTACCAAGACTGGACATCATGGTTAACTGATGGAAATAATGCTATTCATAAACTTCAAAAATGCAACAAAACTGAAGAAGTCACGTGAAAGTGAAAGGTTAAAATAAAAACACTTAAAATAATTAGTTCTAGCCTTTGTTTAAAATTCTTTGACATTTCCCATGTCTTCTGTGTATCTTTACTCACAGGGCATCTTAATGTGTGAATGGATCGATGTACAGTTTCATTATTGTTGAATCATAGAATCATAAAACGGTTTGGGACCTTTAAGATTACCTAGTTCCAACCCCCTGCTATAGGCAGGGACACCTCCCACTAGACCCGATTCCTTAAAGTCCCATCCAGCTTTGCAGTGTCTGAGACATGGACTCAGATGTGAACGGTCCGTATCGTTTATTACAGGTTCTCACATCCCCTGTATACAATCTCAGGTTTTCTCTTGTAACTTCCTTCTCCCCTTCCTCCCTCCCTCCCATATATGCCAACAAAACATTACACGAATAAACACTCCTTAACCGTACATGCAAGTGCTTATCCAATCAGTTATGAGTCACTCCTTGCCATATTCTTACTTGTATCCAGCCTGGGCTTGAATGCTTCCGGTGGGGGGGGGGGGCATCCATGACCTCACTGAGACCTGGTCCAGTGTCTCACCACTCTCACAGTGAAATTTCTTTGTAATATCCAATCTGAATCTACCCTCTTCCGGTTTAAAAACATTTCATCTTATGCTGTTGCTACCTGCCCTTATAAAAAGTCCTTCCCCAGCTTTCCTGAAAACTAAATTACCGTGTATATAAAATAAAATTATATTACCATAGGTTATGGATCTAGAGTAAAATTTCTTGCTCATATACAGAGCAAGTGAGCAGTATGTACTGCTTTATTCCACCATATTCCTATTGGCACACATTCATCACTAGCTCTGGAAGTCTGAATCCATGGCTAACACACTAACCTTATTGGCAGCTTTATCAAGTATAGCTGTTGATGGATCCTTCTTCCTTTGTCTAAAAAAGGTGTCATGATCACAGGATCTCATCCCGCTTTGGGACTTCAAGTATCTGCTGCTCTACAATGCAAGTGGACTGATTGGTGACATCAGGATTGGAGGTTTCCTGGGCAATCAACTTGATGGGTGGACTGTTCAGTAGATGAGGAACTGGTTGCAAGGTAGTACCTAACGGGTGGTGATGGCAGTGTCTGTGTGGAATCTGCTGGCAAATCCCTCAGAGGTCAGTACTGGGACTGATGCTCTTTAATATCTCTTATCAGTGATACGGACAGTAGGATTAAGTGCACCCTCAGCAAGGTTGTGAATTACATGAAGCTGTGTGGTATGGTCAACATGCTTCAGGGACAGGATGCCATCCAGAGAGACCTAGATAGGCTTGAGCAGTGGGTCCGGGTAAACTTCATGAGGTTCATCAAATCCAAGTACAGGATCTTGCACCTGAGTTGTGACAAGCCCTGCTATTAGAACAAGCTGGGGGATATAAGGATAGAGAACAGCCCTGCCAAAAAGGACTTCAGGGTACTGGTGGATGGCAAGCTGGGCACAAGCCAGCAATGTGCCCTCTTAGCCCAGAAAGCCAACCATGCCTTGGGCTGCATCAAAAGAAGTGTGATCAGCAGGTTGAGAAGGTGATCCTGTCCCTCTACTCTGTGCTGGTGAGACTTAACCTGGACTAGTTGGACTCCAGATGTGGAGTCCTCAGAATAGGAGAAACATAGACTTGTTGGAAAACGTCCAGAGGTGAACCACAAAAATGATCCATGGAATGGAACACCTCTCCTGTGAGGACAGGCTGAAAGAGCTGGGGCTGTTCAGCCTGGAGAAGAGAAGGGAAGGCTCTGGGGAGACCTGATAGCAGCCTTTCAGTATCTAAATAGAGACTATAAGAAAGAAGGGGACAGACTCTTCAGCGGGGTCTGTGGTGATAGGACAAGGGGAAATGGTTTCTAACTATAATAGGGGAGATTTAGATTGGATATAAGGAAGAAATTTTTTACAGTAAGGGTGGTGAGGCATGGGATCTGGTTGTCTGGAGAGGTGGAGGATGCTCTGTCCTTGGAGATGTTCAAGATCAGGCTGAGCCATGCTCTGAGCAACCTGATGTAGCTGTGGATGTTCTTTGCAGGGGAGTTGGACTAGATGACCTTTAAGGGTTCCTGTCAACTCAAGAAATTCTATGATTCTACGGTTCTCTGATTCATATTAACAAGATGTTCAAAATTCTGCTATACATGAAATTAGTTGTAACAATGTAGTCTGAGAAGAAGAAAGAAAAAGATTTAGCAAAAGAATAAAAACATCAGGGAACATTATATGGTATCTCTGCTTCAAATTTAATAGTGAGGTAATAAATTTTGTTTATTTATTGTAAGAAAGCATTCTAAATATAAGCATTTTAATTTCTGCATAAACAATGCAGATAAAATTTGTCACAAATAGAACTTTAATATAGAATAATAATTATAATGCATTAAAGTTCTTATGATTGTTTTTTCTTCTTATTTTCATACTAATTAAAATAACACAAAATGGGATTTTAAGCTAATTTGTTCTGCTCATGCTGAAGTAATAGAAGCTGCTTATTCCATAGAAGTGTGAGGGGGAGGTGAACTGATGTAGCAGTAATACTAATATACCTTTGTACAGCCTGTTAATTTTTTTTATTAGTTGCTTGAATATTCTGTCAATATGAAACTGTCTGAAGAGTTCATGTACTAAGACTCTTAACTGCTTCTTTCTTTTTTCGAACTCTGACCATGCTAAATCACTTAATATTACATGAGACGTCATGTAGAAACATAATACTGTCCCTCTAAGAAAGTGAGTACATTTGTTACCAAACTTGTGAAGGTGCCTTAATGCTTAAAGGCAAAGATAAGTAACACATAGTGAAAATCATAATGGGTTTGGTACATGCTGCGTGCCATTGAAGTTAATGCTTTGTAAAGCAGGATCCTGGAGAGATCTGTCTTTCTTCTTACCATGTTTACTGAAAAAATTACAATAAACAAAATACAACAACAAAAACAAAACCTACAAACAATAATAAATTAGGGTAAAGCAGGACTGAAAGAAAGAAGGACAGCAAACTCCACTTCTTCTTCAGCTGAGTGTAGTTTTCTAGCTTTTGTCCAAGAAGTATTAAGTGGTACGTTGGTGTTTCAGAATTTGGTTTACAATTTATCAACTTACAATATATTCATGTACCTGTGTATCTCAGAAAATGTTATATATTTCCTCTCTCGATATGTAAGGCAGGAACTTTTGCACATTCTTCCATAAAATATCCTTCAAAATAGCTATGTTGATTACATATAGAAACATATATTTTATGAAACAGATTATGATTATTATTAACATCCTTATTTTAATCCTGTTAGTACTGAAGTTTTCTTTACACTTAACAGAAAATATTTTCAATTTGAAAGTAAAGAGATTGACAGAGCTTCAGCTTTGAAACAGCTTCAGCTGTTTTGTTTAAGTTCTTCTCTTAATGCTATATTTAGTGATAAGAAGCCTAAATGTGATAGAATTACCTTTCTTTATAAAGGGTAATGATTCTTTCAATCCTTATTTCGTTCTGTAAATGTTATCCAGATCAGCTTTGTAAAGCCAGAGACTTCTTTGAGATTGTTGCTAAAAAGTAAACAGTGAAAAGGAAAAGGAGATTTATTTTTTCTAATTTTGTTTCCATCATCACGCTTCTCAGTCAGTCTAACTTTCACAATTGTTTCACATATTTTTATTTCTCTGCCTTTTGCTTTTTGGATAATCATTTTTAACCTGATTTTTTTTTTTTTTTTTGTTAGCTTCCGTGTGGTATAGTGGGACTATAGTCTACATAATGAATTATGTGTTGGTCCAGTGATTACCTGCAGTCATGCAGCAAATTTGGGAAGGTCACTGATAAATATATGGGTTATCAGAGTGTCAGCTGCTTACTGTGCCTTTTGACCATCTTGTATAAATCTGGGGAGAGGGGGGATGGGACAGCAATGGTAAGAAAAAGTCAGATAACATAAAGAGAAACTCGCATGATGCTACAAGATAGCTTTATAGTTTCCATTTTATATTGAAAACTCCATGTGACACAAAAGATAGAGAAGAGGTAAAATATTCAGTGCTATGGTTATTGTATTGTTTTGGTATTACAATATAAAGTGGCTTTTCTGTGGCATTCTGTGGTGAAGTAGAGGACTTTGGGAGTCTTCAGTCCCATGTGATAAACTATTAAGATGTGTAGATTTCTCTTCATATGACAGCAAACATTTGTATGAAGAAAAGTGTGAGTTCATCTAACAGCTGATCTATATTACTTTGAACAGAAAGATCAATCTAATCTTAATCCTCTTGTAATCTGAAATGATATTCCAAGCACAGCAAAATGAAACCAAAAGTGTTAGTTTCTTAAAATTTACATTACACTTTCACATTTTTATATCTTGTTTTATTTTCCTGTACTCCAACTTATCCCTGTGATATGTAGTTTATACATATTTAAATTATTTGGAGTCGATTGAGTTATTAGTGTAAGATATTATAAAAAAGATATCATTTAAAAATGGCAGGTTTGTGGGCTATCCTTTATAGAAAAGGATGGTTCTTTAAATTTGTATCATTTTATTTCACCTTTTATTTATTAAAAAGCTTATCAGCAGGAGTTTTGTTTTTTTAAAAAAACAATAACAACTTTGTATAATGTAACGATTAAAGGAAGATTGCTACTGTGTATTCATAGATGCTCTTTTAGCAAATATGAAGTTTTGTAGGAGAACTATAGGCTATGAGAGGAGTGATGCATATTATTTAGATAAAATTTACCCCAAAGTCACCTTACAAATAAGACCAGGAAGTCTGAGAACTGTAAGAACCACTTTGAATATACTGATATTTTTGTAATGATGCTTTGATAGTCAACTGTTTAGTGCTTTGCAAGGAGGTAAATAGCTCTGAGTTCTGCTCTGTACCACCAAAGATAACGCAAGTTTAATTGCCAACTTTAATGCAAATAAATAAATGAATAAATAAAATACAGTCTAGTTGATAATTATATATGTACTTAGATTTTAATCTCATTATAGAAACCAAAGCAATGTTGCCAGGCCTTCTCTTATTTCTTTATGTTCCAGCCTTCATCTGTAACACACTTACATAGCTGAATTAATGTTTACACATCTGAAATATTCAGGTAATTGAGATGTCCAATCAGACAATAATCCTCTCTCTGCTTGCTTTTTCTGCAGAATTATTTATATAGAGCTAGAATTATTTATAAAAGATCTTTCAGTGCTTCATGGAGTTTTGCTTTTTTTAAAAAAAAAAAAAAAAAAAAAAAAACACAAAAAAAAAAAAAAAAAACAAAAAAAACAAGGATGCATATGTTATCAATTCTTTTTCTCAGGCTGCCTGGAATTGAAAGAGGACACTATTGAAAATCTTTTAGCAGCTGCCTGCCTCCTCCAGCTCCCACAAGTAGTAGAGGTTTGCTGCCATTTTCTAATGAAGCTTTTGCACCCGTCCAACTGTTTGGGAATACGAGCTTTTGCTGATGCGCAAGGATGCACAGAGCTTATGAAGGTGGCTCACAACTACACTATGGTAAGGCAGTTTTAGAATATCTAAATTGTGATCATGTGAATCCTCTTTATCTTATGTAAGTAAAAATACCTTGCTAATTTTGGGCTTGAAATCCTTCTGTACTTGTCTCATACTTTGTTTTACAAGTGGCCCTTTTGAAACCCTCTCAACTTTCTTTTAATTATGAGAACTTGCTTTCTGTAATGAGTGCACTACATACTGAGATAGAAAAGTATATGACTTAATTAAATTTGTGTTCACATACAGTTGATAACAGTAAGTAGTGTCTGTAAGTCACTTTTTTTAGCACTGTCCCTTTTGTTTTGGTTTAGGGAAGATTTGTAATTGTCACTGAACTTCAATGCAATATCAAATTATTTTTTTTTCTCACTCAGTCTGCCTCATTTTATTCATTTTTGCAGTAGCTTAAGACAGACTTGAACACAGAATTGTATGAACAGAAGTTCAGTGATGAATTTAGTTTGACAATATTTTAATTTTTTTTTCCAATTATACCTAGCAGAACTTGTAAGACATAAAAATTAATCAGAATCAATGGAGCAAAAATATGTTACTTATTCAGAAAGTAAATTGTATCTGTAGCCATTTAATTCTGCAGTTTGATAAAATTAAAAAACATCTGGCTCGTGAAATTAAGCTTACATAAAGAGTAGATTACCTATCATTTCTGAGAAATAATGGTCCCTTAAGGTCTATACTGAAATTATTATTAAAGTAATCCAGCACATTTTAGCAAATCTTCTCTTGCCCAGAAGTTGCATCTTTATTTTGCTTAACTAATACCACGTTGTAGTTCATGTGTTTAACTGTCTTCTTATACCTTCTGCAGCTAAGATAGTTATATCTGTTTTATACACATGGAACTTGGTCTGTGGCTGGTTTTAACTATCTCTGTCTTTAGACATATAAAGCTAGTCTTCCGAGTCAACTCTAGTGTGTTTAACCTTCTGCTGTCAGCGGTGGGAAATAAGCTGTCAGAGCAGATTTCATCTGAGCTACTTTAATGGAATTATATTGTGTTAAAAAGCAAACAGGTGTGGGTCTGTAAGAATAATTTCAACCTCTTTAGCAGTTTTTTTGTTTTTTTTTTTCTCAGTACATTTGTGTATTACATTGGTGTTTTATTATTACTGTTATTATTGTGGAATGAAAACAATGTGATGAGCAATGAAAAAAATAAAATTAATTAAAAATAATAATAAAAAAAACAAATAGGGAGAGATTTTGGTTTTTAAAATGTTTCCATGATTCTTTAAAATCATTTTGAAATTTTCTGGGGTTGAATAACAGTTTGAAATTAAACACTGTAGTACACTTGAAGACTGGCAACTGAAACATAGCTGATGAATAACAAAGATCCGTGCCAATGTCCAAAATATTAGGTATATTCTAAAGTATAGTACGGCTTTTAATGCTCAGATTTAAAATCTGAATTATGTGCAATGGGAAGATTGCCAACAAAAGATGATAGATAAGAAAGGAAGTCAGCTGTAATTAATATATAAACTCAAAGGTAACTGCAATTACACTTTCAAGCATGCGTGATAGTCATACTTCATCTTTTCAAGAATGACAAAAATGCACAACTATTCAGTTGTGATATAACAATATTTATTCTATATGTCATTTAACTTCCAACTCACTAAAATGATTGTCATAAAAGTCTATCCTAACAGGGCATGATATTTTCATAGGCATGGTGTTATTACATTTAGTGAGTTCATACGGGAACAGACTCTTTAGTTGAGAAAGGATAAGAGGAAATAATGTCGAACTAAAAGAGGGGAAATTTAGGATGTAAGGAAGAAGTTTTTTACGTTAAGGGTGGTGAGGCACTGAAACAAGTTGCCTAGACAGGTGGTGGGTGCCCTGTCATTGAAGACATTCAAGGACAGACTGGACAGGGCTCTGACCAACCTGTTGTAGCTGTCTGTGTCCCTGTTCATTACAGAGGAACTGAACTAGATGACCTTTAAGAATCTCTTTCAACTCAAACATTTCTGTGGTTCTATGATATCTGTTTTAATTAATCTTTTCTTTTAAAGCATGTGAATGAGGAATTTGGTGTGGGGTATTACTGCCTACCTTGACCACAGCACTCTAGGTCAGATTGATTCTGCATAAGTGAAAAAAGATTATTTTGCACTCACACATAACCAGGAAGAAATTTCAGGGTGCTGAGTAGATGCACTGGGACAGGTGGATGGAAGATCAGAAAACAGAAACTTTGTGAAATGAATTAGGAGCAACGAAGTGGCGAGCAAAGAGCAGATGCATAGTCACTGAGGTGATAAAAACCAAATT
The DNA here is from genome assembly GCA_028571105.1 of Tragopan temminckii. Classification (NCBI taxonomy): domain Eukaryota; kingdom Metazoa; phylum Chordata; class Aves; order Galliformes; family Phasianidae; genus Tragopan; species Tragopan temminckii. The sequence goes on from JAOWBP010053359.1 coordinate 9,680, forward strand.
TTTTCATGCAGACTCCAAGGAAATAGTATGGACTTTAATGAGAACAGTTCTGAAAGTATGATTAGGGTAGAGTTGTCAATAAACTCATTCTGTCTTATTCAGTGCGTTTTAGGAGAAGCTCTCTTTAAAAAAGGATGAGTAAATCCTTGTTTTTTTTAAAAAAAGGCTGTTGTGCTCTCATGAGAACTTAGAAGCCCTTTCTTTTCAATCTTTTCAAGGTGTTTTCTTTAAGTTTGCAAATTGTGGCTTTATAGTGATATATCCTGCCAGTTGGCTTGTAGAAATTTACATTTCTTTGAAAGCTATATAAAGTAAACAGATTAAGAAGCTTCCGGAATGAAGGCCAAATAATGGATTAATGAGTGAAGATTTTAAATTTTGTGTTTCTGCTTTGTAAGGAAAAGCAATTTTTTTCTACAAAAACACAAGACATGAAGTGATTTTTTCTTAGCCAATTGTCTAAAATATTTACTTGAATTATTTCTCATATAAATAGTGGAAGTGTTAGAACATGAGTGTCTCTGACAGATTCATAAGGAGAAAATTTGTGAGCAAAAGGGAGGAAAAGATTGAATAGCATTTCAATTCTAAAGGCTTTTAAAAAGTGAAATAATATTATATCTTTTTACATTTTTTTTCAATTTTTAGAAGTAGTTTCTTTCTGGATATTCAGCATTAAAAACTATTATTAAAACATTTTAATACTATTTTGATGAATAGGCAATAATTTCAGTGAATAGGAAATTATAACTGACAGTCTGAGTTGACAGTTTTATGAGGCTAATTTTCAAAACAAAAGATTTTTTTTTAATACGGTAGAAATTACTAAGTTAAGAAAAGTAGGTATTCATGTGCCCAAAGTAAAGAAAAAATAACAACTGAGGTACCTTTTTCCTTCTTTACATTTAAAAAGATATTTACGCTACAAGCAAGAAATTATTTTTTAGCTCATCATTTCTCTCTTATATACAGCCAATAGCTATCAAATCAAAAAACAATATTTTTTTTTTTACTGAGCTTACGATATTCCTATACAAAAAATGCAGTTAGACATGACTAGGAATGTTAGAAAAAAGTCCATCTCTTTAGCTCTCAACCTCTAGCTGAGATAATTTAAGGTACTTGAACCTTAGCATTACTCCCTTAGACTGTATCATTCCTTACAAACATCGTAAAGCTTTCATCTACCAATTAGATTTGTTTGGAAAGTCATTCTTTATCACAGTTTTCTTCACAATAGCATTTTAATGGAAATCCATGTATTTTCATGAAAATGATCTGCTTGATTTAATCTCCATAAATTCTTTAATCTTACTTATTCAAAGGCAATTTCCTTGACTAGTATTAGGCTTGATTATTTAGTAAGTTCTAAATTACTCTGTAATTTTCAATATAAATAATTTTATATCATATATAAAAAATATCAGGGCTACTCCAAAAATAATGCCTCCTATTTCAAGGCAAAGCTGGATGTGGTTCACAGAATCACAAAATCATAGGGGTTGGAAGGGACCTCCAGAGATCATCAAGTCCAAATCCCCTGCCAAAGCAGGTTCCCTACACCAGGTCGCACAAGTAGGCATCCAAGTGGGTCTTGAATATCTCCAGAGAAGG
>JAOWBP010053360.1:0-11293 GCA_028571105.1 Tragopan temminckii
GCCCCGCCGCGCCATGGCTGACGTGAGTGCTTCCCCTCGCGCCCCGCGCTCTCCCCTGCTTCCCGGCGGCCCTCGCGCGGGTGGGGTGGAGGTGGGGGACGGAGTGGCGGTCGGGCGGCGTTTAAACGGCGGGGTGGTCGGCTGGCTCCGCTGCGCGGGTGTGAGGGGTTGCGCCGGGCCCTTTCACGTGCCGCCGTTTTCTCGTTCTCAGCAGCAGGACAAGGCCGCGCTGATCGCCGAGACGAGGCGGCGCTTCGAGGCGGAGTACCTGCCAGGTGAGCGCACGGTGGCGGGCGGGCTGCCGGCCCTTCGGCTGCCGTTCTGCTCTCTGTCCCCGGCCGGCTGAGCGGTGCTGCCCTGTCGGGTCGTGGTGGGCCTTTTGGGGCTCTGTGTGGTGCTCGGTGCTAACGGGGGGGGGTGTCGGGGCACGGTGTTGGTGTGCTTGGCCGTTGGGAATAGGGGAAATGCGCTGTCCTAGTCGGGTTTGTCCGCGGGAGGGGTTGTTTTTCTGGAGCTGCTTGCGCTTCAAATTCATGCTGTGAGTAATTAATGCTGTGCTGTTTGTCTGACCCTGTTGTGAATCTGGGAAGCTTTGAGGCTTGTAAATGAAAGGTGCTAGGGATCCTTGTGAGAAGGGGAATGGCAGAGAGCCTGAAGGGCTTTCACTTCAATTCCAGCTTGATTTGCATTGCTTATGATGGAAAACTATGTAGTAGCACAGCATGCTAACAGCTGGAGCAAGCAGAACACTTTGTTATGACCATATAAAGGTTTTCTATTAAAAACATGCTCTTACTTATTTCGAATGCAAATACCCTAATAGCCCAGGAGTTCAGGAGTTGCGTGTATCTCCTGTAACACAAGCCTCAGTCCTGCAAACACCTGCTTTGCATTGATGTGCCCGATTGGAGTTATTAGAGTTGCTGCTTTTATACGAGGGTTGTGCACACACATGAGTTTTCTGTGGTTGGCTGTAGCACTTATCTTTATAACTTTTAGAGGGTCTTAAGTGCTGCATGACTTTAGGATTATTTGCAGGGCAAACATACAAAACAAAGAAATGACTGGCCATTGTTTAGTCATTGCATGATAGCGTTATTAGAATAGCACCTTGAAGGACAGAGTGAGGTTATTTTACCTTTTCATATTTCTGTGTGGTTAAAGTTGTCTTTAGCAGTCGTAAAACAAGAGAACGAAGAAGAATGAAGAATCATCTTAAATGATAAATTCTTTTTGCTGTTGATGATTCCGGTTAATTCATTGTGTGTGTGTGTTTTATCGTAGATGTATCTATTATGCTAGAGTTGCTGTTTATTTTATGTTGTTTTTTGTTTGTTTGTTTTTTCCTTAATTATAGAATCACATAATGCCTTGGGTTGGAAGGGACTTCAGAGCTCAGCCAGCCCCAACCCCTCACTGGGGCTGCCCCTCACCAGCTCAGGCTGCTCAGGGCCCCATCCAACCTGGCCTTGAGTGTCTCCAGGGATGGGGCACCACAGCTTCTCTGGGCAGCTGTGCCAGTGCCTCACCAACCTCTGAGCAAAGAATCTCCTCCTAATGTCTAACCTAAATTTCCATTCTTTTAATTTGAAGCCATTCCCCCTGGTTCTATTGCTATATGCCCGTGTAAAGCATCAGTCTCGCTCATGTTTGTAAGCTCCCTTCAAGTACCAAAGGACTGCAGTGCAGTCTCTCTGTAGCGTTTTCCTCTCCCAGCTGAACAAGCCTAGCTCCCTCAGCCTGTCTTCATAGAAGTGTTCCCCTTAAAAACCTGCAACTCCATGTACCTCCATGCTACTTAGCTGTAGCTGTAATGAAGCCTCTGTTGGACTGGTTATTAAGAGTCATTAAAATAACACGTTACTGTTGCGTGGGAAACTATAATCCTCTCTGCAGTGTTTTGAGCACGCACTTCCTTAGTAAGCCCTTTTTTGGGTTGTGGTTTAGGGCTCTTATCCCTTTCAAGAAAATGGAATTTTTTTTTTTTAAATCCCTATCTAAAATTTAGGAATGCCATAAGCAAATTAATGTTGTCACACCCATTTAAAGTATGAAAACCACAAGGTTTTAGTGTGTTTACGGTCCTCCTACCCTTACTCTGCATGTCCTAAAAATATATATATATATATTTTTAATCTTTCCTCTTAGTTGAAAAGAGCTGTGAAGGGGCTTGGATCCATGCAACTTTCTGTGTTCTAAAGGTGCAAATGGTTGCTTGATATTCAGCAGTTGTAGTCTCCTTGAAAAAGTAAAGGTGATGTCAGGGTACGCTGAGAAACTGATACATTCACAGAAAGTTCAGTGTGGTTCTGGAATAGTGAGCCTCTATAGAGTGAATCTAATTCCTTTTTCAGGTGAGCTGCAAGTGTTGAAACTTGAGCAAAATATTCAGGATGCTTATATTTCTAGGAAGTTACAGCTTCAACTGTTTTATTCTCCCTCTGAGGAAAGCAGTGGTCCTGATTATTCCTGAGACTTTGTGATTGCATTATAATAGGAAAGAGTCACTTCTTGAAACTCTTGTTGCTGGATTCCCCTCATGCAGACAGATTTTCTAATGGTCATGTATGCCTTGGTGATTTGCAGTACTGTGTAGCGTTGTGAAATGAAAATTTAAAGGGCCTTTTGAAATCCTTATTGTGGTTGAAATCATTCATTGACAGAATACAATGTTTTAAATTAATGCAAAATAATTTGAAGTTTATAGATGGTTCAGAAAAGTCTTATATTAACTGCCACAACTGATACATGGAGGAATATCTCACATAAAAGTTATGACCACCTTAAACACTACAGTTTTGACTTTTCCCATTCTGCCTTGAAAATGTTCAAATAAAAGCTCTAGAAATCAATTTCTTGGATTAAACATCTGAACTGCTGTCACATCTATGTGACTAAGTAAAAGAATCCTTTTAATAGCCAGATACAGTTTGGAAAATAGTGTACAAGAACCTTACTGGCTCATCTCCGTGAAGTTTGCATGGGAAGTTTCTTGCTGACATAGCTGAACTTGTGGCCTTTCAGGGGATCTAGAAGGAAAACTTGGCCACTGTGAATCCTACTTCAGAACAGTACTTTTTGTTAACTGAGATCTTGTGTTGCATAATTGTTTGCTTTTTTTTTTCTGTTGTCCATGGTGAATGCTGTCTGTATTTGGAAGACAAAACTTCAGAGCATGTGAAGAATGTTTTTCCTAGTAGCAATTAAAACCTTTGCATTTCAACATGTGAAAGTTTCTCTTAGTGCTGTCTGTGGTAGGTGGACAGTGCCTTATTCTGGCAGTTTGGAGCCTGATTTCTCTTCTGTCTGTTTGGGTTCTTTGTGAGAGCTGATAAATGTAAATGATCTGGGTGGTAACAGAAACAATGAAAAAAGATGATTATTGTCCAGCACTGACTGGTACTGGCAGTGTTTTCTAGCAAACAATTCTGTCTCATTCTTTGGTGGATTTCACTTGTTAAAGGATTTCTGAAACTACATTTTGTTCCTGGACTATTAATTTTCATTTTAATGTTCAACAGGAATTATTTGTAATAAAATCTTGGTAGATTTTCTAGTCAAGAAGTCTGTTTTTCCACTCTTCTTTTTGCATATTTCTATTGTCTATATTCCTTTTCCCTCCCTATTTGCATCCTCTTCATTTTTACTGTATTTAAAACTTAATTTTCAGGGGAAAAAAAAAAACAAACAGCTTTGCAAGAGACATTTCCCACGACAGCTTAAAGATTAAATTTTGTCATGACTTTAAGCCAATAGCAAAATGTTAAATCAAATTGGTCAAATGCAAATACAGTTCTAGGTGTATGTGCCATTCTCAAAACAGCATGGTGATATGACTTGTTGAAAACTGTTAGGATAATGTTTTGAATACTTTCTTTTCTTTATTTATGCTTTGAAAAATTTGTTTTTACAGATTCTTGGCTCTAAGACTGAGAAGTCTCAGAAGGGTAGGACAGGAAGCTTGTATGGACAGGTTAGCAAGCAGACTTGTATAGAATGCTGTGATATTGATATCTGACCTTCCTATTGAAAGTAAACTTTAGAATCACTGAGATTGCACACTTTTGCTGAAAGTTTTAACTTATCTCTTTTGGAGGCAGATATTTTATTTGTATCTTGTAGTTTTATTTTGTTGAGTTGGAACAGCTCCTTATTGGGTGGAAGTGATTTTGTTTTCCTCATCTCAGTCCCTGCATGGCTACAGACATTTTTAAACTGCTTTCAGCCTTGCAGATTTCCTTACTTAACAATTGAAGGCACAAATCTGCGTGGTTAAAGTACTTAACATGTAATTGACTTTTGACTTCTAACGGTGGGTTTCCTCTTCCTGGCCATGGCTAGAGGAATGATTATGACAGTTTCAGACACAAGACTTCTTGACTGAAATATCATTTACAACAGTGTTAGTTAAACTGAAAGGCTTGTTTAATGCTTTACGTGATCTGAGAAATTGCTTATTCCAATTCCTTTGTGTAACAAAGTGGCTTTTTTTTTTTTGTAGGCATGTAGTTGCCATCCCTACTTCTTGGCTTTGTATGTGACTTCTATTCTGTAACAACTTTTCTAGATAGAGTTCTTCCCAAAGGGAGGAGTCCTTATTAGAGATTGTAAATTATTAACTTTTCTAGGATATCTTAGTGTGGAACTTAACTGCATCTTTTTATGTTTCATGTTTTCCAGTCTTGTATTTTTTTTCTGTTCTTGTTGAATCTTGTGAAATTTCTATCACTTCTTTTCCTAAAAATGCCTAAAGAAAACACTATGCAGTCTTATCTCCTGGTAACATAGATGAAACTCGCACAAAAAATGAAAAGAGTGCTGTGGAAGAACTTGTTTCTTTGGTTTTACATGATTTTTGGAGTTTGAGTGGTTTTGTGTTGTTGGTAGTGGTAGTATAGAGAATTCTGTCTTAGAAGATAACTAAATCATAGTTTAACCTTAGTTTTCTCAGCTTGAAGACAATATCTATTAATAGAGAAGGATGTGTCCTTAACAAAACAAAATAACGTAAATCAGAGCTCTGCACTTAACCAAGAAAAAAGGAAGCTGAGAAATGGGAAGAAGTGGCTGGTCAAAATGAAGTTTTTCTGCTCTCCTGTTACCCCAGATGTTCAATGAGAAAATGGAAGTAATTTTTAAGTTGCTGTCTTTTTTTAAAAAGGTTAAACAAGATCATGAAGTTTGAAACCTTAAAAGTTGCATGTGGGATCTGGTCCATCTTTTTGCTCTTACAATTTTCTGAAGGCTTGTTAGTTGTGAAGAGAGCTAGCTTTGACTTCCTCTACTTGCTTTTTTGACTGTTGTATAATATGTTTAAATCAGTTATATATATATATATATATACACACGTATGTATATATATTTATGTGTGTGTGTATATGTATATATAGTGCTCTGGTAAAAATCCAATTAGCTAAGCAGTGTGTGCTTTCTCTTGCTTTTCTGGGTCTGAGCTTGGTTAGTCACTACGCAGCTCAGGAAAAGATTCTTGCCGTGTCCCTGCTTTGCCTTTTCCACTATCTGTGGGGCTCTTCTGCAAGATAGTAGGGAGTGACTCTCTTAAGCTGAAGGAGAAACCAGACTTCCATGCTTATAGACTCATTTCTTAACTATGAAATGTTTGACAAAAGCTTGATGCTGTTACCGAGTTGGCAACTTTTGTTAACTGAACAGAAGGAGCTGTGAACACCGTTGCTTGGAACACTCCTTGCTTCCCTTGAGATTAAATAGAAATACCTTAGGAAGTGTTGATTATGGACTAAACTGTAGAGATGCCCTTCTTCCCGAGTAGGGGATGACTAAACTCAGTGGGGTAGCTCTGCAGGTGTGAGAAGCCAGGTGTTTAACTTGCCAGTAGGGGCAAAAAAAAAAACAAAAAAACAACTAATTAAACCATAAATAGGTGTTGACAGGTGTGTTATGTGACTGGGCTTAGAGATTGTATCTGAAGTAAGATACTTTATAATTCCATTTGAGTTTCCATTTCAGTGCTCCTCCACTTCTGTTTCATTTTGTCCTGTTAACTGCTGTGGTGCAGAATGTGTATAAACTATATTTTGAGAATGAGGAAGATCTACTTTCTTTCAATTTATTCTGTTTTGAATCCAGTAACTTCCAATAATTCAGTAACTGCATTTAAATGTTGCATGATTAACTTGATTGTAGAAGCATTCTGATTCTTTAATAGTGTTGTTTGAAAGTAAGTTTCCAGATGCCTATGGAGTTATGAGACATGCAGAGATTTGAAGAGCAGTTCCTCCCTTAAATTGATGTATTTTCAGTGACTGGATTACTGGAATGACTTCAAATCCTTGTTTTATATGTGGTACATTACATTTCTATTTTGGATTCACAAGCTCATTCTAAATTTTATTTATTTTCTAGCAAGAATTGGATAAATCAGGTAAGGTTAAAACAGCAGTCAGTGCTCGTGTTGCTCTATCAAGTCTTGCTGTGCTTCCTTGACTAAAATAAGGGTGTTCTACAAGTGCATGCGGAGGCAGAATTTGACTGGTTGCTTCTGATTTGGAGTTAAATTCATACTGTGTGCCACCTTGTTGAGTTTAGTGACTGAAGAGGATAGGAGAGAACTCACTTTTCTGCTTTCCTTACCTATCAATCCAGCTTTCTTTACCTTTGATTTTTGAAAGTTTGTATACCATGTTTTCTACATTCTTCTTTTAATTCATGCTTTACAAAACTGAAAGTAAGTTAAATTTCTATTTTTCAATATTATCTAAGTTTGGAGTTTGGGGAAAATCTGTTAGTGGCCCAGAAATGAGTATTTTGAGGCACAAAAAATGCAAACATATTTAAATTATTATTTGATACAAGATGCACTATTCTATCATTCTTTTGACGGTTGTACTTCCAAATACGTAATATGTGCAGAAAGAGCCTCAGAAAACAGTGTGAATCCTTTTAGTTTCTGCTTTGTGGTGTGTGTACTTTATTTACACAATACTTACATCCTATTTGTAAAGGGGATTTATATGGAATGGGTCTTGGGCAAGCATTTTGCTTATTAATAGCAGTTGTCCTTGGTTATTGTGCTAGACATGTAATGCTGATGTGAATTAAGTGTTTAGTATTTCAAAGCCCTGGTTTGCTGTGGCTATGAATAGTCATAAATGGTACAGATAGCCAGTGTGGCATATTCAGTAAGTCCATGGCAGAGGGATAGATAGCTAATACTCCAAGGCTAAGAGAAGCCAGTACTACTTTTACTGTAGCTCACAGTGGATCTGACAGCTTAGTTACTGTATATCGTAGTATCTTTGAAGGGGATTTGGACTGAATGCATGTTACACCAGAAGATGATGTGGAGTCTTTCTACCTTTTTGACTTTTCAAAACTTGCTTTAGTGACCTGTTTGAAATAGCAAAATAGCTAGGTGTCAGCTGGGGTTGGTTTCTGCAGGTCACCTTTCTTCTTTCTGTTGTTATTTTTTATTCTAACTTGAAACTAGATACTTTTAGTCTTTCTCAGGCAAAGCTATCCAAATCATAAATCATTTCAGGAATAATAAAGTTTCAAATAAGCAGTTTAGACTTTGCAGAACTAAATATGCAAAATCTTTGCAACTTTTTCTGCCTGTGGCTGACCTAGATCCACAGAGAAGTTGAACAGCATTTCAGGCTGTCATGTGTTGGGTATTCAGACCTGTGCTTAGTCAGAATACAGGGAGTAAGTTGTCTGATGCGATTATGGAAATGATCAGAGAAGGAACTGAAAAAGCTTTTGGTGGGTAATAGGCTGACAGGCAGAAAGGAGCAGGAAGGGAACTAAGGAAGTGGAATTTGACTCTAGGCTTGGCTAAGGAACAAGGCAGGGTGGTGGGATGGGGTCAAAGGAAGCAAACACTTGAAACATAATGAAGAAGAGGGAAACTAAGCGAATAAGGCATGTGAAATGCAGTTAGATGTGAAGTGGTGCACGGGGGAAATACAGCTGCAATCTGAGTGGATGGATACATTTAAAATCCTTACATATTCTTGTATTTTAAATTGATTGTTTGGCAGGAAACTGAGACTATAAATTAAAATACCAGTGAAGTGATATCTTGACATGTAGCTCCATGGAATTAGAAATATTAGCAGAATGTAATGTGCTTTTCTTAGTATGTTCCTCTGAGTTAAGGTTTCTGATTGAAGTAGGTATCCCTAAACCATCCACTAGCAGTTATAAATACTTAATTCAACTGTGATGGTTCTGCCTAAAAGTAGTTTCTTAGAATTGATTGCTGCTGAAAAGCAGTTTTCAACTATGTGCAAAAGTAACATCTAATTAAGAACCATTGTTAAAATGTCTCGCCCTAAAAATGAACGGGGCAAATCACTGACCAGTTCAAGTGAACAATTAAAAGAGCTTGTGTGTTTTGGTGATCAGCAAAGAGATGCTTATCAGTGTTTGTTGTCTTCAGAAGCCTGTTTCAATTTTCTTGCTTCATTTACGTTCCAACAATGCAGACTGTATGGTGAAATAACATTGAACTAAAACCGGAGGTGTTGTTCTTTAAGCATATCTTCAATAAAAGTAGTTTCACTTTGGCATTTTTGTAACAAACTTACCTGTTTAAAAAAAAAAGACTACAACAAAACAGCAACAACAAAAACCAAGCTGGGGGTAAATAGTAGTAATAAAGCAAAGAGTAGCAGAAGCTTCTGTTTCATCCTAAGTGCTTCATTTTGTTTTCACTAAAGTAACAATCTATGCCAAGTATAAAATACATAATCTTTTTAAAGAAAATATCAAATGTGATGATATATAAAGCACAGTCAATAGTTATTTTTATATCTGTTCTGACACTTCTTGGTCTGTCATCGTGATGCCTGTAGGTTAGACAGTACAAGCTTAAGCTACCTAATTCTTGGTATATAAGTACTCACCAGTACTCAGACTGTGTGCCTGCTTACGTGTTGAGAAACTTGGTTTTTTGTCTTTGAAGAACTGTACTTCCTTCCCCTCTCTCCCCTATCTTCTCTTTCTGATGTTTTTTTAAATTTGAATAAGAATCGCAAATTATTTTTCTACTGAGAATAATCTGGTAGTGTTTCTAAATATCTTCACAGTAGATAGTGTAAGAAATTAATTGAAAACTTATCTGCTAAATTATGAGACTGAAAGAAATTCTTTATATTTAGTATATTTAGTAGGATTGAGACATTACAAATCTCCTTTTTGTATATTCATTGCAAATGCTATATTCTTAAAATAATTATTTTATTTGCTAGATAAATCAGATAAGTACGATTCTAGAGATGTGGAAAGACTTCAGCAAGATGACAAATGGGTTGAAAATTACCTGATTTGGCGTCATGATGTTGTGGATGATACATTAAAGATGATTGACGAGAGCTTTCAGTGGAGGAAAGAATATACTGTTAATGGTAAGTTATGTTATGTAATTCTTGTGATGGTGTACGTTGCTTTCCTTTTGAACTACATCTAGCCTCTGTCTCTAGTTTCTTTAAGGCTCTTACTCTTAAATATTGTATAAATACCATGGAGTACGAAGCAGTAACTTTTATTTTAACCCATTTTAGAAAAACAAGTGGACTAAACCCCAAAACTTTGCTGCTTTTACATCGAGCTGTACTTCTATATGTCTGTTGCAAGGGGAAGAAGAAAAGTAGCATCTTTTGTTTTCTTTGTGTAGTGGCAGGGGCTCAACCTCTTCATTCCCCCACAACTAAAACAGACTTCAAAGTAATAATAAATTCAAATAACAGTCAGGTCTAATGTTTTGCTGCCAGCAGCAATGGCTTGATATTTCAGGTAGAATAGGTATGCTTTTTGTTTTGTGGGAGTGTTTTGAAGATGAACTTCACACGAGGGGCTGTAGATATGGGCCTAAAACTAAACATTGCAGTATTTTTTTTTTTTTTCTTCTAAATCTTATTCATATCTCTACCTCAATCCTGCTGTGCAGCTTGAGAGGAAGAAGATAGTAAAATTCTCAAATTAGCCCCATTTTTGTATTATGTTTGCAAATGCCTTGGATGGAGGCTTACAGTGACACTTCTGTATTTTGTTGATGGATTTTTGCATTTTTAACAGAAATGTAATTATTAATCTGGTTACTGAAATAATCTTTCATTTGGCTTTGCAGACTTGACCGAATCTGTCCTTCCAAAATGGTTGTTTGAAAGTGGTGCTCTCTTTCTGCATGGATATGATAAAGAAGGCTATAAATTATGTAAGTTACATAAAACATAATCAGTCATCCTGTATTACTTTTTTCTAAGCATTTTAGCAGCATCTGTTTTGAAAAAGAAATGATTTGAAACTAAAAGAACAAAGGTATTGACAACTGTCTCTACTAAAAGAGATTAGAAGTTGATGACTTTCAGTCAGTGTGGTATCTCTTCGGATTATAGAAGTGAAATAAGCAAACTTTTTCAGCAATTTTCAAGAACCATAAACCTTTAATCCTAACTGCCAGAGTTTTTTACCTTCTCTGTTGAAGTGCATTATTTCTGTATCTACTGTAATGCATATATAAGTAGAGCAAGTGTTGATAATTGCAGTGCTTCATTTACTGCTGCTTTTCTGACAGCCCGCATACAGTTCTTACGTATTTGCAGTGGTTTGCAAATTTTATGTTCTTATGACACAGGAATATTCAGTAATACTGTGAGCAGCTGAAAACTCTTGGAAGATGAAATTCTGAATTGTATGATTAACTGAAGAGTAAGGAGTAAAATGTGTAGAGAAACAGTAGATATTTCCTGAAATACTCCTGACATTTACTGTATGTAGATGGGCGATGTGGGCAATATAATTTTCTGTTACTGAATTTGTTACATCATTTCATGCAATTAGAAATAAATAACCTTAAACTATTTTAAAAAAATAGCCTTAAGAAAAATCACCTATTAGACTATCCGAACAACAATCCTGAACCGAAGACAGGAGGAAAATAAATCTTCAAATCTAAAATTGTGCTTTTTCTTCTTTTACCAAAGCTGTTTTTTCATCCAAAAATAGATTTGCAGTCTGTCTCTTATAAATGGCTGAGTTTAAAGCTCTAACCTGCTGGTTTTCTAGCAGTACCATGACCAGAAAAGTACAGTTTCTATTCCAAGGGTCTATTTTATCGAGAACTTTATCTTATACATGTAAGTTATGAGTGCTTTGTGAACAATTGTTATGTTATGCTTCATGATTTTCGTTTAGCCTTCCAAGGTAACTAATCAAGGATAAGTGGTGATGATACATTTTTATAGTATTTACTTAAAAAGCTGAACGTGATTATACTGGTTGGTTCAATTTGGTGAGATTGGAAAGTGAA
>JAOWBP010053362.1:0-11290 GCA_028571105.1 Tragopan temminckii
CAGGCTGCCCAGGGCCCCATCCAATCTGGCCTTGAACACCTCCAGGGATGGGGCATTCACAACCTCTCTGGGCAGCCAAAGACACTGACAAAGACACTTCAGGTTGATTTTCTGAAGAAAATGAGCAAGTTTTTTATTCTGTCAAGGACATTCAGTGCAGCAGTTTATAGCACACACTCACATCCCAGCAGAGTGAACAACAGTGGACAAATAAGAAAATGCTCAGAAAAGGTCCATCTGTAGGCCTGGACCATTCTTGACCCTGAGCCTACTGGATGTTGCTATGCTTCTTATGTTTTACATCCATTGACTCTTCTTCTATCTTCTATGAGGTATGTAATGCCAGTTCTCTTAATCTTTCCCCAGAAGCCATGTTTTCTAGACATCTGATTATTTTCAGTTGTTCTCCTTTGGATTTTTATGAATTGTTTTCAAGTTTTTCCTTTAAGGTTTTTGTGGATTTGCTTGTTTACACACAGAAATACATATATCTCTGTAAGAATAGGTTGAGGAAGAGTCGTTTGCTTAGCTTGGAATGGAAAAGCCTGGAGGGAACTCTTTGCTGTCTTAAGAGATCTGAGAATATGTACAGAAGACAAAGCCAGATTCCTTTTAGATGCCCAGGGAAAGGATATGAGAGAACAGCTACAGGCTGTGAAAATTGAAATTTTAACTTATTATCAGGACTGAGAGTGTCAAAGATTAAAATGTGCCCAAAGAGGTCAGAAAACCTCCATCCTGGAGATTTTTCAAAACTCATTTGATCAGGATCTTGAGAGGTCTGATCTAACTTGGAAGCAGACATTGCTTTGAGTATTTGACCGGATAGTTTTAAGAGATACTTTTCAGGCTACATCATTTTGTGAAGTTTTGTTGCTTAAAACCGATCACTGTACAGTGTGCCTAGGAAATGCCATAGTAGCAGAAGATGAAAGATTAATTCTGCACTCATTAATTGCAGACCTGTCAAATGTACCCAAATTATCTCCTTCTTTGTTTGCAGCTTTATAGACTGACTTGCACCTTAGTGTTTCAATATAGTCTCCAGATTATCTTCTTTAGGGTCACTACCCAGGAGGATATTCATTCTCTGTTTATTTAGACATTGTTCCTACTTAGCCTTCCTAAGATCTCCTTACTTAATTGTATTGCTCTTTTATTAACTTTGTGTGTATCATATGAGACCCCACTTATAAAACCACTTTAAGTTCTAGGATATCCAGCATGAGAAGGATATGGACCTGCAGTGGTCCAGAAGAGGGTCATGAAGACTGTTAGAGAGCTGGAGCACCTCTTCTATTAAGACTGGCTGAAATGGCTGGTGTTGGTCAGCATGGGAACAAGAAGGCTCTGTGAAGGCTTTGTAGCAGCCTTGCATATCGCACTTAAAGGGGTCCTATGGGAAAGAATGTGAAGGGCTCTTTACCAGGGAGTTTAGCAACAGGGCAAGGAATAATGGCTTGAAATTAAAAGAGGGTAGATTTAGATTTGACTGTTCAAAGAAGTTCTTTCCTTCAATATTGGTGAAGCACTAAAACATGCTCCCCACCCCCCAAAAAAAGAAGATGGTTGGGAAATGTTGGATGGGGCCCTGGACTACGTGATTTGGTGTGTGGCAGCCCTACCCATGGCAAAGGGGTTAAAACTAGGTGATCATTAAGATCTCTTAAAAGCCAAAGCATTGTATGATTCTGTGATCACTTTGATTTTGAATTCTGCCCTTGGGAATATTTGCAGCTCCTACCAGCTTGTTTAGTATTTGGTAAATAATAAACCCAAACTGTGATCTAAACGTATAAAAATGTTGATACTACAGGATCAGAATATGTCCCTTTAGTTTTGATAAGTTCCTTACTGAAGAAACTTTAAATTAACTACAGACAACTGCTGCCTGAACACACCTTTCTCATTTTTTTGGCATTGATTAACTTCATCTTTATATGTTTTGAAAGTTTGCTTTTGAGTTTGCCGTATTAGAAAGTGTCATAGAACCACAAAATCATAGAATCACAGAACTATAGGCATTGCAAAGGCCCTCTGCGAATCAACAATTCCAGGTCCCCTGCCAAAGCAGGTTTCCTGCAATATGTTGTACAGAGAAATGTCCAGGAGGGTCTTGAACATTTCTAAAGAAGGCTCCACAGCCTCTCTGGGCATCTTTTCCAGTGCTCTGTCAGTCTTACAGTAAATGAGTTTTTCCTTGTGTTTGTATGGAACTTCCTGTGCCACAGTTTTTGCCCATTACCCCTTGTTCTGCAAATCATGGAAAGGAGCCTGGTCCCATCCATTTGACTCCCACACTCCAAATATTTATAAACAGCTATTTATTTAGTGATAATTTTCTGAATATGCTGGCAAAATATTTGGATATGTCAATGTTTTTCGGATGTGATGTTACATGACTGCACTAAAATATTCTGTAACTCTTCTCCATTCTACAGGTGCCTTTCTAAACATTTGCCTTTGCCAGCTTACTGGTGCCTTCTTTATTGTCTGTGATTTCTTGATAATTCTTCCCTGAGAATTCAGGAAGAATTTGTGACTATGTGGTTATAAGATCTTAAGTTTTCTGCTGAGATCTGTATTTCCCCAAAGCTAGGACTTGAATCCTTCATACAAATTTCAACAATTCCCAAATCTTACCTTCAAATCACATAGCTCTTCCTAACATAATGTGACTTATGTCAGTTAAATGGTACCTTTACTGTGAATCAATGAAAATATCTTGATTGTTTCCCATAATTCTTGTAAAAATCTGAAGCATATAATAGTGAATCAGTTCACAGAACTTATATTCTTTCTATGATGTTGCTATAAATAACTTTATTCTTCTTGCTTTAAGGGACTGTAGCCAAATTGTTATATTTCACTGTTTCCAATCAGTCATTCCTGAAGACTCCTTTCTGTAAAGTTAGTGAATGTCACAAAGATGTTCATGAGATAGAATCCACCCTCCACTGATAGATCATCTTCCCAAAGTCAAGGAAACTAAAGCTCTCTGGGTGAACCATCTGTGTAGACCCACTGTAGGATGAATCTGTCCTGGCCTGGTCCTTTGATCACTGCTGAAAGAATTAATGAAAACAACATCTAAGCCTCTAACTCCTTCACCTGTGCTCTGAGACTCATTATTGCTTGTGAACTGTTTAGAGGCATTATTGGCAGTATTGCTAGTATTCAAGCTCTTTGCTATATCATCTTCAATTCAGTAGCATGTACCATTTTGGAGGCCCTCTTTAAGAATTGGTCAATAGTTTTTGTGCAAATATCAGTCCTTGGGCAGAATCTTTTTTTGTGTGCAAACACTATCATAAAGCATTCTTATTCAGTCTGGGCAAGTTTATGCTTTTTTGGTGCAAAAGCCCTTCATTAGAGACCTATCACTACCACTTTCATAGCACTTGTTCCTCAGTAGCTCATCCATGTCAAGACATGCTAGTTGTATTATTGAGACCGTGAATTGTACACACATGACAGCTGTTAGTCTTATAGCAAGTAGGATAGATGTACATTGGGGAGATTTTTTCTTACATGAGAACCTTCAAAAAAGTTGTAAATCTTGATAAACACTTGATTTACTATTTTAGAAATGAGCATAAATACTGACGTCGTTAAGTATCCCAAGGATCCTTCTGTACTTACGTTTAGATTCCTTTTCTTGGTCTTAGTCACTCATTTATTTATTTTCTTCGTATTCTTAAAAAATAAAATAAAATAAAATAAGATAAAATAGTAGGAATGATCATGCTGTGTCACGGATGGCACAAATTTTATTTACCTCCACAATCCCAGTATAATTCTGTAAATCCTGTTTATACAATTCAAATTTGGATTTTTTTTGTTTGCTGGAATCCAAATTTGGCAAAATACGTAACTAACTGTAAGTGCCTTTATGTTGTTGCAGGACATCTGTTGCTATTTGTTTGATTTTTTTTTCCTGATAATTTTTACCAGTCCTTTTCTCTGGTTTTATGTTTCCCATATTAGCCGTTGTGTTAATTTTTCTCAAATGCCATGGAGAGTGGAGATAGAAGACTTAACTTATGTAATTGTTAGTGGTGAATTCATCCAAGAAGACACCTAGACCAAGAGAAAAGCTCTTCACGTTAAAGTCTAGATAATTTCTCAATATTTTTAGAAGGAAAAAATATTTCAGAAATGTCTATATTTTTGTTTTAAAAATCCCATAACAATGTTATTTTTTTTAGAGTTAGTATACTTTTTTTTTTTTTTTGAGATAGCTTAAAATGTTAAACAAATTGGATCATTTATATCCGAATCTAACATTATCCCTTCTTAACAAAATTATAAATTGCAGACAGCTAATGATACAGAAGGATGCAATGGAAAAAGAAAGTCCAAGTTATCATCTTCAGAATCTTTCATGCTTAGATGTTAAAATAAGTGAACTAGAGGCCTTTTTAACAATATATCACCCAGAATAAGCTTTTGGCAATAGAAAAACCATCTGTATGTTTGTGTGTTGTTTTTGTTTTTGTTTTTAATTTTATATGTGCAACTCCTTTTTATTATCAACAGACTTAAATAACAAAGCAGCATGTGACAGTCTTTGCTTTGTAATGTCTTTCCAGTTGCTCTTGCTTTGCTTGGCTTTGTTGGTATTAAGCTCCTTTGCAATTTCAGATCTTTCCTGTTGTCATCTGAAGAATGTCCAGTTGCAAACATATCCTCCTCTGCATTCATCTGCTTGTATGACAAAAGTTTGGTAATCAATGTTTTCTCCCTTATTTCTCTGTTTGTTTGCTTGTTTTTCCTTTCCTCCAGCATATATATGGTTTCTGATTTCATGCAGTTTCAGGAGCTGGCTCACTGCTGATTAACCCCATACTTTATGTTTCCAAATGCACAGAGAAAAAGCAAGAGCGAAGACAGTGGGATATTTCAATTTTTTAAATTTATTATTCACATCTTCGAACTCCTTCCACTAAATAATTCCTGAAAATATATTTCCTACATTTCTACACATATCTCTATACTAAGAATATCTTTAGTTTTATTATTATCACATTGTTAATTTATGCCTTGTAAGAGATGTAATCAGTGTGTTATACTAATTTACCCTCAGACATGTAGGTGCTTTGCAAAGAGGTGAATTCTGTTTATTGAAGGAAAGAAGAATAAGTACACAAGGATTTCTCTCACTTTTTTTTTCTTCTGATAATTATATTATGATTCACTTTTTTTTTTTTTTTTTTTTTTTCCCCTCACTTAATACACTTCTGTTGCTTTTTCTTTTTTCTGAGGTTGGTGGCCCTGCATGTGGCAGGGGCGTTGGAGATTCATGATCCTTGAGGTCCCTTCCAACCCTGGCCATTCTGTGATTCTGTGATTCTCTTTGTATGTGATCTCTTTTTCTTGAACAAGATTTCAGAGGGATACCTCCCTTCACACCACCTTGCTATATCAGCTTGTTTTAAATGAGATTTAAGTCTGCAAACATGCTCTTCACTTTAGAAGAATTTGGAAAGAGGATACATAGAAAATAAAGCAGCATAAAGAAGTGAAAGCATAGTTTAAAGTGTTACCAAGAACCAGAACAACCTTTTGGATTGCAAGAAAAATAATTCATCAGGCTTTGGTATTCAACATTTAAAATTAACATTACAAATCCTTTTCTTATAATTAGAGTTATTATTTCTGTTACTCACTCTCTTGCCAGAACCATTCAACTAGAGTAAAAGGAATGGACAAATTTATCTCATGAGCCTCTAATAAGAACTTCAGAATGTAACACTTGGCTCAAATAATTAGAAATTATGCATTTAAAAGAGAGCAATCCTGTTGCAAAATCACTGTTACAAAACCTGTCCTTCTTCAAATTAGAAATGTTATGCAAGCCATGCCAGTGTAAAATAGAGAAATTGCAGGGATTTATTATTAATTATCCAATTTGTTTTTTGTTTGTTTGTTTGTTTGGTTGGTTGGTTGGTTTGTTCCATGTTTATCCTTCTGAGCAACACAGCCAAAGTTGTCTGGCCTCACACCGGATGCAGAGTTCATGTACTTGACTGATGTGCTCCATAATATGCTATGGGAACATGAAGTGCACATACACAGATGTGGAAGGAAGAGTCTTTTCTAATTAAACACAGTCAGGGGGGAAAATGGCTGCTTATTTACTGAGTCTGCAAATGTAGCTAATAAAAAAGAAAGGGTCAGGCAGGAATGGGAGCAGATATTTGGAGTCAACTTCGGTATAAAACTGGCAACCTGGAGAATCTTTTCTAAAATGAGCTCAGTTTAATATCATTTATCAAGTATTTAAAAGCAACTTATCAGGAGCTCGTGCATCCACGTGTATTCCACAATCTGATCCTGGCTTTGCAACGTTTGCTAGTTTGGCACTATGTGTTTTATTCCACACGTGTTGCTGCAGACCTTAGCAATGAAATGACATGGAAAGTCTTTCCTCTGACCATCTGCGTAGAGGCTGACCTCAGAAGCAGAATTCCTGAGCCCCAGGCGTGAGGAAAGGATACCCCAGGAGCAGGTGGTGTGGGTTGTTGCTGTGGGGCCACAAAGGGAAAAGGCAGAGGGTCCACAGGGGACAGAACGCCGTGTGTTGTCTCTGGAAAGCACGTCTTTGTGTTAATGGACACCCTGGACAAGCTATTGCTTTACAGATACGGTCTAACCCTTAATCGCTGTGTATTACAAGCCCAAATGGGATCATTTCCAGAGCTATACACTAACAGTATTTTTTAGAAAGGCCAATAAAGCTTCCCTCTGCAACCAGACTTTTATTGTATGGTGTCATTACATAAACAAGGCTTGGAAGATTGTTTCCAGTTACAGGCATGTAGCAGAAGGCTTAATTTGAGAGGCCCAGTAGGGTGTGATTTTAGGTTTTTCTTTCTTTCCAATTTTTTTTTTTTCCTGTCTACATTATAGCAGACTAAATATTGAAGATAATTTGGGGACTACAGTGTTTCAGCCAGAAATATTCAATGCAATAAATTATTTCCCTTTTCCTTCTCTTCACTTTAGAGACTTGGAGAGATTTTATTTTTCCTTTTCTTTCTTTCCTCACTTTGTTTTGTGTTTTTTTTGTTGTTGTTGTTGTTTTTTTTGTTTTTTTGTTTTTTATTCCTGGCAGTCTGTACCAGCATCAGCTTCCCATATGTTAGAGGCATCTCAGGGTTTATTAGTCAGCCTAGGTCAATTGAGATTTGCTGTATTTGCTTTCATAAAAGCTGTGTATATTATATATTTCTTGAACTGGAAATCTCACAATGCTCCTTATTTGCCTTCAATCACTAGCAGATGCAGAACGGTCAGACCATTTCCCTTTAAATTGACCTAAGGGATTAAAGGAATTCAAAGGAATTTCCAACTAACTAGTGCCTCTGCTTTCCCTGACTTTACTTCTTGAACCTTCAGGGTCAAATTCTCTGGTAACTTAATCTGTCTCTCCCCCCCGATTTGTTCACTTCCTTCCTTTTGTTTGCCTCCGGAGCAGTAACTGAGTAGCCAGGCTCAACTTCTGTGTTTGCTGGCTTCCAAATTCTTAAACCAAACATTTGTGTAAACCCGGCAGGAGATGGGTGAATGAATCTGAAATTCTCCATAGTGGCGAAGTTCAATCTTTAATCCACTGCTATCAATAGGTATAGAATAGCACAGGTAAATGTGAAAAGCAAGCATGTTGGTAGTAGCTTGAATTTGCCATGCAACAGTCCCAGCCTCCACTGAATACCTAAATACATCAATAAAACTTAACCAACCCTGGGAGACTATGAAAAAGTCTAAAAACTGCACTCCGTTCAGGACGCAGAGATTGAGACCAAATGCAGTTTTCTCAGTGTTCATGAAAGCTGTCCTGAAAAGAGTAGCCGCCTGCCGAAGAAGCAAAATACACCAGGGGAAGAGAAGAGAACAGAGCAGGGCCACAATCTGCTTCCAATCAGAAAGGGCTAATGGCACCTCTGCAACTTTTATTATTTTTTGTTTCAGAATCCTGTCAAGAGCCTTTGTGTGGATTGTCTCAACTACCAGGGGACAGCAGCTTACTTAGCTGGTAGCTGTTAGAAAAGTGGCTGATGCTTTTAAAAATACCTCTATCTCTTTTGTTCTCTGCTTGCTGCCTTGACTTTGGTGTTCCTATTTTGACATCTGCTCTTCATCCAATCATGTATTTTGACAATGTACTTGTAGGGCATGAAACGGGCTTTCTTTCAAAGGCCTTATCTCATTTCTTTCTTTGATGATTGCTATTTTCTCTGTAATTCAGCTTTCATTAAAAAAAATCAAATCAAATCAAAACCAATACCTTTCTAATCAGAATGGTGACTGAAAACTCTAGATGAACTTTCTCAGACATTTTTCCTTGAATTTTTTTTCTTGAGTATGGATTATAAAACAAATAGGCATTTGAAGCACTTCCAGTGCATCAACATTATCTGAAAGTTAAAATTGCTAGTTGAAGTAAGATTTTCAAAACACAAACTAGATCTTTCTGAAGAAGACAGTGATTTATACCTCATATTTGCTAAAAACTTAAAAATTGCCTTGCCATATCTAGAACTGCCATCTTCCTGTTCAATGAATTGTGGTCTTCCTAACAAAAGTTTTTATAATGAATATTTTTCCCAGGTTGCTCCTGATTAAAAAGGAGAAAATGTGCATTAAGAAAAAGTGCATAATGCATAATTTTCCTAGAGTGAAAATGGAACTGTGGATAGTGAGCAGCTGGTATGTAATTTATCATTAGTGGTATTTCTTTACTCATAAACCAGACAGGCAAGATCTATAAGGATGGAGCAAAGTTTGAGGCACCTCTGAATACACCCAGAGTGAATAGAATTTCCAAAACATGGAAAGAGATCAAGCTTAGTAGATGGATGAATTCTGAGGGTTTACAAGGACAGACAAAAACAGCTGATGAACCAGAGAAAAATGATAGTAACTGTCATCCTTTCATGACGTTCAACCCTACTTTGGCTGCTTCAATTATTCAAAAGCAGGAAAGAAGTTTTAATAAAACTGCTGTATCTTAAGTCTGTATTTCCTTCTTTTTGCACTGATCTAATAAGTGCAGTGCCCTGAAATTTGTTACTTTTTGCTGTCAAGGAAGAGAGAATCACCAAATTACAAAATGGTGTGAAATTACTAAAACTGTGGAGGAGCCTTTGCCCAAGAGCCTTGACTGAGGCAAAATAATGGGGAATCAACTTGCTCTTTGAAAGCTCAAGGAAAACTAGAAAGTTGAAGCAGAGAACTGAATGTACTCAATTTCTGCTATGCAAATACCTCACATTACAATCTGAATGACTGGTATGGTATGAGATACTTGTAGTCAGAACTGTCCTCCAGATCGCTAAACTCTATTATACTCTTTTGTTTTAAATTATCCAACAGATGGTGGTACGCTCTTCCAAGTCTTCTAAGAGGCTTGAATTAGTTTTCAGAGTAGGAACGTTTATCCTGATATTCAATCCACTTTTACTTCATCTTTCTTCCATCTTCTGAATCATAATTATACCTCCTTTGCCCGAGAACTCCATGCAATTGCATTCTACTAATGACTGTGTAGTCTCCTGCAGATCGAAGGAGGATGACGATGGAGGAAGTCATTTCTTGGCCTGATGTCTCCCTGCTATTTCCTACAGTTAATGATAGCAGCTATTATTTGAGCTTTAGCTGATCTTGCTGCATTTTAAGTCTGTGGAAATAGTATAATTGATTTCCACCAGAGAAAGTGAAGAACTTGTGCTGTGAAAGCTTATGTTTTATAGAATTTTGCAACTTCTATGATCTCTGTCTGACATTACTACTACTGTCTGTTTTATCTCAGTTGCCATACCTATGATATACAGAAGACAGTCAACTCTTGCATATGAGAAATTATGGCTTTTTCATATAGTTTATAAAAGTGTATCAGCCACCTTCACCACCACTATTCTATTTTCAGTTTTCTTTTTGTCTTATTGAACTGTTTTACCTTCACTGTTTTGCAAATACCTCCCTCCTGCTGAATATCTGTTTCAATTTATTTTCCATCAGACACATTAACTCAATATTTTTTTCACACCGAATCTTATTTTGTTACTTCCTGACTATATTTCTAGATTTCTGACCCCTCTAGGACACTATGTTTTATGATTAAACAAACATGTTCATGGGCTCCATGAAAGATGAGATCGTGCACTTGTAGGTTTATTTTTATTCAGTCACAGTAAAAACTGCGCTTTGAGGGAAGGCTCTATTACATTTGACTACTTATCCAGGATTTATTAAAATAAACATTATGGGAGTCAAGATCTTCCAGATGGGATCACAGTTTAAATTGTGCTTCAAAAAATATTACGGACTTGTGGGTTTTCTATGTATAATTCCTCTATTTAATGAAGCTTAGTTAGCTTCACCCTAGATTAGTTGTTCATTATTGTGTATTCAGATACTCCAGAACACATTGTACAACATGAAATTGGGCAGGCTGTAAGCTGTGACTGAGGGGCATTTACCTTTCCGTAGTAGCTTGTGTGCAAGACCAACAAAAATGTTGTATACATCATGCTCAGCCACAATCCAGATGATGCCAGCATTTTCTGGAATTTTGCCTTATTTTACAAGTATTACTTTTTGTCCTACTGCACTGCATAGGGAAACTCCAGCTAAAAACCAATTAGAAGTTATGCAGCATTGTAGATGGTTGAGGGAAAACTGGATTTCTGAAATGAAAATTCTGAAATGAAAAAGTCTTCTATGAGATCAAAATTCTCAGCTTACTTAGCAATATTTCAAGAATCAAATTCAAATATTTTTGCTGGTTTGCTAAAGAGTCCAAACCTTGGACTGGAAGGTTTGGACTCTTTAGCAAACCAGCAAAAATATTTGAATTTGATCAGATAGTTTGATTTTTGTAGAAAGTTTACAGGAAAAGAAAATATTTTGCCATATAAGTGGAAGGGTTGCACTGAGCCAGGTTTTCATCTGTTGCATCAGTGTAATGCTAAATGAATTCTGCTGATCCTAGTGGAATGAAGTGGGACTTTTTTCTAGACTCACACTGGTTTTACTGATACAGAATCTAACTTACTATTTTTAATGGACTTTAGAGAAAGAATTGAGGTTATTTGAAGGATTTCTGCAACATACAGGGAATGCTTGAAGGTGTAATTTTTGCTTTATAAAGTATTAGAGAAGGCAGCAGGGAGAAAAGTCCTTGACTGAAGTAAGTTACAGGCAAAATACCCTTTTCCTTCCTTCCTTCCTTCCTTCCTTCCTTCCTTCCTTCCTTCCTTCCTTCCTTCCTTCCTTCCTTCCTTCC
>JAOWBP010053363.1:0-11289 GCA_028571105.1 Tragopan temminckii
TTACTTCCATTTTTCATTAAGTTGTTTTTTTGAGAATGTCGTATTTCTTATTATCTAGTACGTAACTAAAAGATAATCACCAGTATTGCTGTCTCATTTTTCACTTGTTGTGAGCAAAATTGAACCCAAGACAAGAGAACAGGGAATTTGAGACTTCTTATTCAGTTAGAATAAAGGTCCTAAAGTTCATATTCATATCTTAATTACCATTCAGTGATTTAGAAATATTGCAGAACTTCATTGTATGGAGTACTATCTTGATAATGGACTTCTATTGACTTTCCATGGGAAAGAGGAAAGAGATGCTAGTTTATCTTTTTGGTACACAGTTTCAATTAAGGATTTTTATTTTTTATTTTTTTTCCCCCAAAGGAGATAAGAACAAGAAAGATATTGAAATCTTGCTTTTAATAGAAATTTGGCTGGAGACAGATGTGACGAGTAGAGTAGAAGATTAGGTAGATGGCTGCACAGGATATGTATCAGGATAAATCAGTAACACAAGCACCCCAGGAACAGACTTCAAGGAGAAAAGGTCATGGCAGCAAACCAGCTAAGAGTCAAGATACATTTGGACAACACCCTCAGAGAAAGGGTTTAATTTTTAAGTATTTCTGTGTGGAGCCAGGAGTTGGACTCAGTGTTCCCTGTGGGCCCCTTCCAACTTGGGATGTTGCATGATTCTATGAGCATAACAAACTGTTCAGGGACTGTAAGACTCCAGAATCACTGTGAAAATGAACTAGGATAATCTCATTTGCCTTTTACATAGTAGGGATATATTTCTAACCCAAAACATGGATATGAAGCTTAGTGATGAAGCAACAGGGATTTTCAACTTGCTTACTAGTAACCAGAGCTTCTTAGCCTCAGAAAGACTTTCACTGTATTTCACTGCTTAAAGAAGATCAAATAAAGGCTCTGTGGTACTTTAGAAGCACCTCCTAGAGTATTTAAACAGATTCAGGTTTGAATGCTCTTCCACAGCTACTTAGTTATCAACTCACTCCTGGTTTTGGCTTGCACCAAGTAGTAGTCTTTGAGACAATAGCTGAGGATGCCCCAAAGGATGGCACAAGACTGGAACCTAGTGATGGTGCAATTAGGTAAGATCAGCTTGAGGGGTGAAGGAGGAAAGTTTGGGTGAGAGTCTTGCTGTGTGCTTCAGACTGAGGATTGGCTGTGCCCAAGACAGTTTTGTTTGTCTGCACAGAAGTAGCTTTTACAAAAAGACAGTCTGCCCTACAAAACTGTAGTCTAAAGGTGAGGCAAGAAATATCTGGAAGGCACAGAGACATCCACAAGATAACAGCAAAACAGAAACAGTGGCAGACACCGATCTCAGTACATTGATTTCTGTTTCCACTGGAAACATTGTAAGAACAATGATTTTTTGTATGTCTATATGTTTCAAATGTTGTCTTCAAAAGTACTGCACATATAAGAGCATCTCTGAGCCATTGGAATCCAAATAATAATTAGTGTTTTCACTTCTAGATAGCAGTTGTATACTAAAATATATAGTTGTGGCATAATCTTCTGGTAGTTCATTATTTGCTGATGACTGCTTCTCAGGAGGACATAAGAACAATCTCTACTACATCTCTGCACACTTCATGGCTCTACTCACATCTTATTGATTCACTGTCTGAATGTAACTCAGATCTTTTTTATTTGTTATTTTTTACTTCTTGAGCTGAAAGAAATCCTGCAAATGCCATTTGCTTGCTATTTAGTCAGTGAACTGGAAGATCAGATGCTTTTTTACAGCATGAATTTAGTTGTGCAAATGTGTGCGAACGCTATCCTACCATTTCTCAGCAGCACTCATAATGATGAAGTAGAAGAACACCACTGCTCACAAAGTGAAGCAGACTGCAGATCTTTTATGTGAAAAATAGGATGAATAGTCCCTCCTTGACATCTCTCATAGATAAACCAATCTGATAGTGACGTTCCTCAGATGAATTTGCCTCAGAGAGAAACTGAGGATAAACTAATTCATCCACTGTGAAAGAGTTCACAGAACTTACATGAATTCAGTTTTAGTGAAGAACAGTTAAATTCTTCAAAGGAGAAGAGGGTGATCATTTCTATTCCAGATGTATTTTACCTTTACTCGTGGAGAACTTGTCTGCTCTGGAGACTATTTTATGAGCCTGCATATTAGGATTAATAATTAAAGCACTGATATATATTTAACTATAAAATTGCAAGTGCAACCATAACAGAGTCTACTTAGCATGTCTACTGCAAAAAGGGACCTATGAAATTTTCATGAATGTTTTATGTACAGATAGGCAGAATCATTCACTGCTTAATGCTTCTTAATAATATTGCAGTTTTCTAAGGAGGCAAGCTGTGCTGACAAACATACGTGGTGTCACCCATCCCACCAAAAATGAATCTTCTGACGTTTACAAGTTTATACCATATCCAACATGCATGTGCACACATGTATACAAACACTCACTAATGCACTCACTCATCTCTCTGAGTATATGTTTACAGGCGCTCACATGCAGTAAATCATGATGCTCATCTTTTAAATGGGTAGTAAATTCAGCCTCACTAAGTTACCATTTTCACTCCACAATTCCATGCATCTGTCTGTATAGATGATAAAAACAAGATGGACAGTGAATGATAGAATATTCTGACATTTTAATCATTAATTTTTAGTCATATTTCATCTAGACAAGGAGCTGAAACTGGAAAGAGCAAGAGGTAGTGAGCTAAGAAGAAATGCTTCTGACATTACATGTGCTACTCCTTATCAGCATATTTTCTTCTGAGAAGATATCATATATCTCTTTTAACACTTTCTATACCGTCTTTCATAGAAATATGCTGGAAATGAGGGAATAATTTATAGGAAAAATGTACATGAGTGATTTTGTTGTTGCTCATTTTTCAAAGTGTTCATTCATGACTGTGTATGTCGCATGAGATTGCTCCTGCTTCCTGTCTGGATGAATATGCTTTTCCAGTCAGGAAGAAGGTAAGAGGAAATCACTGAGACTTCAACTTTATGGAGAATTAGTCAGGAGGTGATTAGCGAGTAAAACCAAAACCTAAGTAATCTGAGACCTTTTTTCCTTTCAGAAGAGATTTGCTACCCACAAGATATCATCCTTTGGTATTCAGGGTGTTATGACTCTAAGCATCTTGAATGGGAAATTTCACCACATTCTCTCATCAGATAAGTATTTAAAGGCCAGCTGTTCAAAGGATACAATTAGATTCCTATCTAATTCAGTGTGCCAAGGCTCTAGCCAGAAATGATTTTGTCAAGCCTTATCTTAAGACAGTCACATTCCTGACCAATGACGGAAGGAGAAATTTTTCCCCAATCACCTCTTTATTTGAGTATTTTCATTTAAGAAAATGGAGAAGAGGCAAAAACAGCTCGCATGTTTATTTTGCCAGAAGTTCTTACATAATTGTTCACGCCCATCTTTTTTCCAACAACCAGATGAGAGAACATATGAGGCATCTGTGTGGGAGAGCTCATGGAGTCTCCATCAATCCCTAATGCACAACAGCCACAGTCTGCAGGGGCTTGCTCTCTGACCCACTTGGGAGTGGCTGCAGACCCAAGTCATTCCTCCGCATTTCAGTCCAGGAAAATTTATTTCCCTGCAAAAGAGCAGAGCACAGTTTCTTTCATAATGAACCTCCCAGGAAGTATTTGATCTTAAGAATTCATGTGCTTCAAAACTTATTTTTGTGTTTATCCCTATTGTTTTCAAAGACAAATATCTCACCTGATTTGGAATCAACTAACACTGATTTATAAGCTTTTTTTTAATGATGGATGACAAAATTAATTTGAAATTGTCAGTGAAATGCACAAGTTTTCTGAAGGAATTTGTATTTTATGGCTCTCCTCTACCTGAATATTACAAAATGATATTATTTAGAGCATTGTGGGACACTGATTATAATGTTCATTCATTTCACTGATTATGATTTTCATTTCATTTCAATATTTTTGAACTGCTGTAGTGATGTCCTGCCTCTCATGCACAATAAATGCACAAATAAATACATAAATAAATACCTTGCTATGAATTAGGGTGGAATAATTTAAAATAGCTACTACCAGACAAGTTTGAAAATGGTATTTCATTGGTCAGAACAGTGTGCCATTACAACTCAAACATCTTTGAACATTCGTGTTTTTAATGTTCATGGATCTAATTCATCTCAGTAAAAAATATTAGTTGAAAGTATTTTTTCAAATACATTTTTTTGGGACTGTATAATGAAATTAGACAAAGCACAGCAGGACTTCCTTTCCAGTTAGCATACATGTTCTGCACTAAGAATTAGGCTCCCTGATATGTCACCAAATACTTGGATTTGGAGTCATTACTAACTGTGAAAAACTCTAAACAATTTAATAGATATTTTACTAATAGCAGTCTCGGGTTTATTAAGTTTACCTCCCATTATCTTTCCTCTAGCGATCCACACAAAATTGGCTCTTTCACATCACTGTCACTGCTCTCCTCCTCCTTCCCAACGAATGAGACATTATACTGCTTTGCAGCCACTGGAAGTGTGAATCTTTGTCCCTGGCATGCAGATTTGTGCTATAGTATGTCTCTACCATGTGTGATTTGCCATGAAGGGTGGGCCTTCTGTGGGTTATATTCTGAACTTGGGAGGAAGAAAGGAGACTGAGCTCAGCCTGGTCTATTTCTCTTTTGATTGCATAAACTACTGGCCAGGAGGACCTTAGTCTGTGTTCTCAACAAATGTATATTGCTTCTATAAAATATCCTGTGTTCTAAGGAAACCATGGAAGGAGTAAATCAGAAAAATTAGAAAAATGAACATAAGAAGGGAAAGTGTTTACACATTTACTTAACTTGCACTCATAAAACTAAAGAAAAAGCGTCAAATATTTTCAACCTTATTCTCAAAATCCATAAGCAAAAATTCATTTCAAAAAAAAATTCATCAACTCTTTATGATGAACTGCTTAAAATTCCTAATGAAATGTAATTCAACTTAATATTGTAAACACTGTACTAGTTTGAGAAGAATGGAGTTATTCTCACTGAGCTATGCATTGATTATCAACTGCTAAATACATGGCTGTTTCTCTGCAGGGATAAAACATTGGGCTGCTATTCATTATCTGTGGAATTTTTCAGCAGTCTTCAGTGAAATACAAAAGACCTTTGTAGTTCTAAAATGCCTTTATATCTAATAATCACTGAAAATCAGAAATGTCCCTTTGCTAAAAATTAACTAACTATCCTATGTTACATGATCATCTTCACCTATCTGAAAAGTCTTTGGTAATGGGAACGTGTAATGGAAAGTTAAGAGTGCTGTATTTATTTTATTTTTGTCCTGCCTGACACCATGTGGTTTAGCCTTGCTGACAGTAAAGTAATTGATTTTACATTACTTCCCAGTGCCTTAAGAAACAGTAATTAATCTCCTTACAGTTTTGTTAAATGTAAATCACATGAAGCTGTCTAATATGCTTCTGAGACCAAAACATCATGCCAGTGGCTTAGGATCTGAATCATGCTACTAAATGTACCAATTCCCTTAGCTGTTACTAATGAGGTTAGAGATGAGAGTGGAGAGTTGGTGAAAACTAAATTCTATGTTTTTATGATCATATGTACAACAAACACTACCAAACTAAAATACAAGAGGGAAACATTTTAGTTTTGGCTGATGCTTAAGAAATTGTATTTAATATAGAGTGGTCAGGTGAAGATAATGGAGATTTCTTCTTGCCTAGTGTCAGTTTGGCAGCAGATTTAAAGGATTTACACTGAAAAAGAAAGTCTTTCTTTCAACTACTGCAGATGTTGAAAGCAGTGGCTCTTCAGACATCTCTGAATATATGGAAGCCAATTGGATCAAACTTGAAAAGAAAGAAAGCATTACTATAAATACAGCCTCTCTTACTTGCTAACTTTCAAAATAGCAACAAGTAAAAAAGAAAAAAAAATTCTTGCTGACCTAATCTGATGACCTAATTTGACTAGATAGTGTAGCATTTTATCTGTGGCAAAAGAAATTCTTAACCAGAGAATTCTTAACCATGTTATATGGTTGTTAGCTACAGAAACATTTTTTATCATAGAGTATGCATATAGATTGTAAAATTAACATGCATATATTTTTAAATTCTAAGCTTTCTAGCAGAGAACCTTTAAATAGCATCAGTAACAAAATAAAGGGAAGGATCTGACAGGAACACAGTTCAGTCACAGCACTGAATATAGATGTGGCTCTTTCAAATGTGTATTAATATGAGCTTGAAATGAAATAAACAGAACAGCCTCAGAAGTTTAGAGCTGAAAGGAAGTCATCCATCACAGTGGAGGAATGTTTGATCTGATATACAGTAGTTCAGCTTGCAAACTTCATCGCTAAAAACATTTATCTCTGTGCTCACTGCAAACTCTAATAATAGAAGGCATGTCCTGAAGAAATTCAATATGCTCAATAATTGTGAGCATCAGTCTTAAGGAATGTGTAAAAAATAGACACAGTAGATATTTAGATAAGTTCTGTCTGTGCTTGATGAGAATTAAAAAAAACTCCCATAACAATACTTATGTAAAATACCTCACCCATTTAACAAGTTTTTATATAATGTAGTGCTCTTATAAATCATGCTTAAATATGTTTGCTTTTTAACTGTGTTTGATTGGCTGTTGAATGGATATAGGAGCTTTTCTGTCTTTTCTTTATCTTGCTGTAGACATTCCAATCTTATTAATTCATTAAGATTCTCATAATACTTATTTCATATTATGGTTTCTGCACTATGCAGATGTACTGAGAAATAAACCCTGCCCAAAGAGTTTATTTTCAAAAAATAATATTTTAGCAGTAGTTCAGGAGTAAACCAAAATGACTGGTTATTTTCAGACCACTGATCTAAATTATGATTTAATGCATAGTTAAAATTGTCATCCTCAAATAGTCCTAGATAACAGGTCTGATCCTTCTGCCAACTTGTTTCCCTCGTCCTTATCTGCCACTTTTATGTATAATGTGTGAACAGCCTATTTGTCTTTCAGGCAACACAGGAAAACTTCTTTAGATACTCTTAAGATAAGAATAGAGTAGGAAAAAAGTTATCATGATCTCAGAGAACTTAGTTATCATTTCCGTGATATTTCAAGGTTAAATATTTCTACTTAAAGATTGCACTTTGACAGTTCTGCATCTTGATTTTTGTACAATGTAATACCTTTTTAAAACACAGAATTGTAATAAATGTTTATATTGTTATATAGCAAACTCTTGAATTTGGGATAAATGTCCTTATCTTACAGTATGTATACATGAGATGCAGAAACATAGATATCAGTCATCTTTTATATAGCAAAAATCTAGACTGAATTGCCTGATAAGAATGTAAAAGCACATGAAATAGACAGCTAGATAGTCCCATAGTACTGTGTAATGAGAAGGTACAATGGCAAAGAATGTCTCATATAATATTAGGCTGAAATTAGTAGTAATAGATTTGCTTTCTATTCAGATTAGAGTCAAACAAGGCACTCATCTTGAATAATCTATCATTTTAATTGTTTCATAATAAATATTTATTTTAAAAAATGTTTATATTTCCCCAAGTTTATTTATTCCCCTCCCTCTCCCCCCCACTCCCCCCTTTTCTTTTTTTTAATGGCTATACATCAGATTTCAAAACATTGACTGGGGGATCATCTGTATTGTAAAGTAAAATTTTTCTGGGCAAAGCACACAACTTTTCATTTTGTCAAACTGTTCTTTTTTTTGGTCCCTCCAGTCTTCATAGAAGCAAAACATTGAAAGTAAGATTTGACCCCTTTGATTTTCATCAATTATTATACTACTTCTACATATTCATAATAACCATCAAAATCCCTTGAAAAACTGCCGTAAATGTCATGAGATGATTTGTTGTGTACAGGCATTGTATATGATAACTATTGTTAGCTAGATACAAAAAGGATTTAATTAGAATAAAAACTTATACATAGGTCTCCCAACACAGGAAAGATGCTGAGCTTTTCAAGAAGGTCCAGAGGAGGGCCACGAAGATGATCAGAGGACTGGAGCACCTCTGCTTTGAAGACAGGCTGAAGGAGTTGGGTTTGTTCAGACTGAAGAAGAGAAGGCTCTGGGGATACCTCATTATGTCCTTCCAGTATTTAAAGGGAGATTATAAGCAGGATGGAAATCAACTTGTGTAGACAGTGACAGGACAAGAGGGAATGGTTTTGAACTTCAAAAAGGAAGATTTAGATTAGATGTCAGGGGAAGTTTTTCACTGAGAGATGGTGACGTGTTGGAACAACTGACCAGAGAGACTGTGGGTGCCCCATCCCTGAAGGCATTCAAGGCCAGGTTGGATTGAGCACTGAGCAGTCTGATCTAGAATGTGCTCTAGTTGTTAGCAACCCTGCCTGCAGCAGGGGGGGGTGAAGTTTGCTGATACTTGAGGATGATACTTCCTACCTAATGCATTCTATGATTCTATGTATTAAAAATCTAAGTGGTCGATAAGGGACCATATGTATATCTTGTTTAGAAGATATTTGGAAATAGCTACTGCTTTTCCCTTGTTATTATTCATATTTGCATATCTTGGTATAGTCACTAACTAGCTCATTAACTGTTTGTATCTACCTTTGCTAGGTGGCTTTTCCAAATTCTTTATCTTATGGAGTCATTGAATGGTGGGGATTGAAAGGAATCTTAAAGATCACCTAGTTCTAACCCCTGTGCCTTCTACAATTTCCTAGTTTACATTTTCATTAATGTAGGCATATGTCTTCTGACTGAAATGCTTATTGCATTCTCTTGGAGAGTGTGACTGGTTTCAAAGGTGGGTGCCAAAAAGAGATTATGTTTTTTTCTCTTTCATCAAATACTAAAACCTGGATAACCTGGAGATCCACTTCTCTTCAGGACAGTTATTCCTACTAGTTGTCACCAGTGCACATAAGAACATTATCACCCTAAAACTTGTCAGTTTAATTTTACACTCATCTTCTTCACTTGGCATTTTCTGAAAGTCATACTGTCATAGACCATGTTCTAAATCAGCAGATCAAAAGAGATGTATTACAGGCTCCAGAAGGTAAAATGCCAAAGGGATTTTAATTTAAAATTCCATCCATTGGTATAATAATATAATCACAACATGGAGAGGCAATTTTAATGAAGTCTTGAGTTAACTCAAGGTGGTGTTGATCAACTGAGAGAACATTTATATCCAGACAGGAATGGGATGTAAACAGTAACGGCTAAAACAGCTCACATATTTACACAGCTCTCACTGGTAAAGGAATCAAGAACTACTAAATGGACCCGAAAGGACGATGGAGGGGTCTGATTATGCTTCTTTATACAGAAACTCAAGATAACAGCTCCTTAAAATTAGTGCCCGCACGCAGCACTGCTTAATGCTTTTACTGAGATCACTGGAGATTTTGATTAGAAGATTTAAGAACCCATTTAGAAAAAAATCAAGAAAACAAGCAAGGAAAATAAATTAGTTGCCATTAGGAATATTCTGCCCTCCGACAATATACAAAAGTTGCTTTGAAAATAATGCCTCCCATTTTATGATATTAGCTCATGATATCAATAGTGGACACTGGTATGGCAGCAGAAGTTGAACCTTCCCACCAATATTCCATTACATTTTGTTGCCATGTGACTGACAGCAGCAGAAGGGCAGCCTGTCAAAATGGCATCTGACATGGAAGGAAGGGTGTGCCATTGAAACCTTCACACAGAAACAATGGTACCCACCCACTTTCATTGATGTTTGCTGAACATTTTGTGGAGATCAAACAGTGGATGTGAGCACAGTGAGGTGGTGGGTGGTGTATTTCAGCAGTGGCAACAGCAAGAAGCCAAATTACAAATGACCACGCAGAAATGTTTCTGTAACACCTCCAAGGACAGTGACTCAACCACCTCCTGAGGCAGGAGCATTCTAGCACCTGACCATCCTTTTGGAGAAGAAATTTTTCCTAATATCTTCCTGATGCCTTCTGTAGCTGAGAATTTGCTCTACCAAATATCATTATTGTGGTCTTTATATCTGTTGTAGTTTCCATAAATAATATTGTATCTTAGCATATATGATTTGTAGCAGTGGTGTTGATATGTACCATAGGCACATATCTGAAAAGATTATCTATCTTGACCTTCTCAAGCTGATTGTTAGCAGTTGTGTGAGCTACAGCACATGTAAACTGCAGCTAGTACCATCTTTAAAGAGCTGTAAGCAATTTGAGGAAGTAATCTACTGCAGTCAGCTTTTGATAGATTTCTCCAGCAAGAGATGTTGAATTATACACTACTGATGTTATTGCTAGTGTTGTCACTCAGCCAATAATATTTTTTTTTCTGTTCTAGATTTGCAGATCTGTTTTCTTGCTCCTTAAATTCTGTTTTCTTATTCAATAAGAGGATACTGTAAAAAAATAATTTGATTCCTTTGCATTTGACTTCTTTTGAATGTCTCAGCATTTGCTGTTAAATAAGTGAGATCATGGCCAGATTTAAAGACATCAATTTTTTCTATGCTTGCACAATGCACAAAAGCAGAAGAGCACTGAGCCCCTTTGAACAGAGACTGTAAATAAGACTGTTACTGTATGAAAATGCCTTAAAAGAAATGACAGTTTACTGGAGTACAAGTCCACTGCATAAGCAGATCTAGAAAGTAGAAAAATAAAAATCTGTTCTGAAGATAGCTTTCTATCTAGATCAGGTATATGTGTATTTAGAGATTGGTTCAAAAAACTACTTCCATATACACTGTACAATTATTGTATATTAAAATCTCAACTGGTGGAAGAGGTCACAACAGCCTTTATAAGAAAGGAAGCATATTTTGCTCAAATTACAAGTTGCACTACAATCACATGGTAAACTGTTAAGCTTGTCCCTGATATTGAAATCCTAATGCCATCTACAATTACAAGAAGAAGGAAAAAATAATCCATAATAAGTAATCAGCTAATCAGGTGTGATGCCACATTGCCTGTCATAAAGCATATTTTGAAAACTAAAACTCATTAATTTAATGACAGAAAGACTTGTGCAATTGCATCAAACCTGCAAGCAGTTTGTGGAATGAGATATGTAACATTTTCAATGAAAGTTATAAATAGCACAAACCTTCCCCACAGTCTAATACAGAGACAACAGCCCACTCAATGAACAACAACAACAACAACAACAACAACAACAACAACAACAACAACAAAAGGGGGGGGGGGGGTAGGGAGGGGA
>JAOWBP010053364.1:0-11288 GCA_028571105.1 Tragopan temminckii
AAAGTCGAATTTCATTACTTTGGACTGCACAGTGATTGTTTGCTGACATGAGGTACTTAATACCCATGTGCACGTATTTTTCCTTCTGTGCCAACAAACAAAAAAAATGCACGTAGTTTTCTATAACTTAGGGACCTCACCACATATGTTTTGTATGTTTTCTCTCTGATGGACGGAAATAAAAATGCATGAAATTTTTCAGTGTCAAAATCTTTTTCTTTATGTCTGCAAGTCTCAGTCCTGCAAACATCAAGAAACTGTGTTAGAGTGTAAGAAAATACTTAGAATTTTGAAGGGAATTCAAAATTTTATGTTGAAAGTGTCAAGGCTGACTGCTAGTATAAACAGTTCCAGTGCTTACTGTGCAGTGGGAATCATTCACACTGGTAATACTGTGTATTTATATAGTTCAGGATGCAAGTCTAAATTCTTGCATAACATAATAAATTGTGTTCTGGAATGATGAGCACATGAGAATGTGTTAACAAGCTGTATTTTACTGCTCTGCATATAATTTAGCAGCCAGCTTTTATTTTGTTTTGTTTTCAAGAGCTCTGGGGAAAAAAGGGACCAGGCAAAGCTCAGTTAATACGTGGATTTAGGCTTCTTAACTGTGGGTTACATTGTCTTAAAACATTAAGAAATACTTTCGTTCAAATCAGGTCCTTAATGTATTCCTGTAACTGCTCTGTACAAGCTGGCAGGAAGATATTTTCTTCCATGTGTTGAAATTTTACTTGTAAATCCAATATTTCTTATGTTTCCCAGCCCTTGACTTGCCCCAGCAAAGGAAGAAGATTGTCAGTACAGCAGCTTTGCCTCTCTGGTGAAAGATTGTTTTAGAATTTAAAAATGGTGGAAAATTAGTATGTAGCTTGTATTGTCAGGACACTTCAAGTATTGCCTGTCTACCTCCAAATAAGGATTTTGTTGTTTCCAAGTAATTTTTTTAAGATTTTTTGCAATATTAGGTTTCCCCAGGTTGAATTCTAGTATTCCTTACCTTTTCATGTCTACTTTAAGATGACTGAAACAGCTTAGTTAACATTTCTTTAGGTTTTAAGAATTTATAATACATACACTTCTAAATCTAACTTGTGTGGAAATCCCATGAAATCACATAGAGAAATAATCAAGAAAAGACCAAGATGATGGATGCAATTTTATTTAGGAAGAACATTCTTCTGTTTACACTTTCTGTGAGAGGTTGTTTCACTGCTTGCTGAACAGGCTCAAGGGCCTATAAGAGGGATTTTTTTCTAAACCACTGAGTTGGAGAATATCATCATCCTAAACTGTGAGAGAACAAAGAAGAGAATGAGTAATTTGTGAAATAATAAGTTCCCTGTTTCTGGTTTCAGAAGTGTCACTCAAAACATAAAGACTGAAATACTGAAATTAAAGCATGAGAAATGTGTGTAATCACACAGTCACAGAATTCTAGGGAAGGGACCTCAAGAGATCATCAAGTCCAACCCTCCTGCCAAAGCAGGTTCTCTACGACAGGTCACACAGGTAGGCATCCAGTATCATTTCACTCTGCCTCGTGCCTTCTGGGAGGAAGCTCTATTTATCCAGCTGCTTTCCCCATCCACTAGACCAGCAACTCGTATGACCTAACTTGATCAGTTACCCTATAAGCAGTCTGATTTAAAACAAGGCAAAGGGAGGGCTGTTTGTTGCCTACAATTACAGTATTCTGTATTAACATCAGTTTTATAAAATTGTATTTGCTAGCATAGGAAAAAGGGTAATTTTAATTGTTTTACCAGAAATGTGTCCTGTGCATTGTCAAACGTGAGCTCTGAAAGTAAGGAAGGTGCGCTGCTTCTCTTTGATCCCATGTCTGCTACCACAAAACCACACCATAAGAAGCAGCTCATATCTGCAGATAATTTCTCGCAAATAGGTGGAGATTGTAATTAGAGGAAACAGCCTACTACAGTACGGAGCAGTTGTATTAAAAAGTGTAAGGACCCTGTATAGACAAGGAGTTATTTGGTCTACATTCTCTTACACTTGGGAGCAATAGTGTAATGTGACTGAATGCAATAGTAATTTCTTCTTCTCAACTCTTATCAAAGGCGAGTCTAACTGGATGTTTTTTAACTTTGTTTTGTGAAAGATTGTGAAATGACTGAATCTCAGAATAGTACTATTTGGCCCAACTCTAACATTCATACGCTATTAAGAAATGGCCACTAGTCAAGTCTTTACTGGCTGCAAAGAAAACAATCATGTCTTTCAAGATAAATCTGAAAAGTCTGATAAATGCTCAGGGCCGTGTGCATTCCCAAAGAGAAGTTCTCTATAGCTGTATAGAGTCTTCCACAAAGAAATCTTAAATATTGCTCATGTTCACTGCAAATGGGTGCTGCTTTCTCTACTAGTTGTGAGGCATTGGAAGCAGCTGTTACAAACCATCACATCCTCTGCTCTTGTGTCCTCCTCCCTTTTGGATTCATGCATCTCTTTCTCCTGCGCTGATGTACAGCCAAAAGACTAGATGACTGAAAATTAAGTGGATTTTGTATTTCCGTGATAAAGCTAGTGTCTACTACTTCCTTCCCTAATTTTGAGTCAGTGGGAATACATAAAGCTACAGAATGTTTAGATTTCATTTGTCTTGCTTGGTATTTGCATTAGTCCCCACTTGTACTTTGAAAAATCAGCTATTCATTCTGTTGTTGAAAGTCATATTAATTACGATGATACTATATAGCTGTTCAGCATCAGGGATGGAAGAAAGAGAACTGTACTGAATGGAGGATTTTGCTCCTGGATGTGACATGTAGATATCTGTGCATTGTGGAGTAGCTGCTCTGCTGATTTTCCAGAAAGAACAGGGCTGTATTCCCCCATCATTCAGATAAAAAGAAATCCACCAGTCCCTTTTTCTGTCTTGTTTTCCTACACAGCATGATGAAAACAGCATTACAGAGATTGTCATGAGATAGAACCTTTCTTCACACAGTTTCATACTTGCTGTGGCAAGCAGATGCTTTCATTGCCGCATGACGGAGGTGAATGTTTGCCTGTAAGTGCTCAGGAGACCAATCTAAACATAAGTAATAAGTGAGACAGCTTGTGTTCTTCAGATCTTTTCCTGATGTTATCATCAAATATTGATTGTTTTTGTTCTTTATCATGTTTATGAACCATAATGCAATAAGGGCATTGACTCCAAAAGATTGGATTTTAAGGAGTGAATATGTTATACTGGGGCAACAGCCATGCCTTTGAATTTATCATACTTGCTTTCTAAAGTATTATTCTTTTGAAGAGAATTTTAGAGACTTTTTATTTCATTCTGGAATGGGCATAGTATTACTTGCCAACGATAATACTGAGATATTATCAGGGCAGTGCTGATTAAAGTATTTGTTTGAGTCACTTAGTTAAGAGGTGTTTGAAAAAGGCATGGAGTTAGCATCAATGACATCAATTGAATTTTGCTTTTTAACTGTTTCTTGTCACTGCAGTGGGATGAGAGGGAATAGCCTCAAGTCACACCAGGGGAGGTTCGGATTGGATATTAGGAAAAACTTCTCTGAGAGAGTGATCAGGCAATGGAACAGGCTGCCCAGGGAGATGGTTGAGTCACCATTCTTGGAGGTACTCAAGAAGCGTGTAGATGTGCTACTGAGGAGCATAGCTTAGTGGGAAATATTGGTGGTAGGTAGATGCTTGGACTGGATGATCTTAGGAGGTATTTTCCAACCTCCTTGATTTTATGAAGCTAGATTTTAAGAAGTTCTTAATGAGTTTTTAGACCGCGCTGTCACTGAATTCACTACGTGTCTAAGCACTGTGTATGTTTTTGAAGGCCGTAGTCATACAATCTATGCCATGAACATGCATTTCATTGTTGAGTAGAGGCTCTAGGAAACAAGGTGGCCTTCTTTAAAAATTGTAATGTGTGGAAGTTGGTATCTGAACTTAGGTATTGAATTGGTTTTCTACTTTTTTATGGAATCTGTGGTAAATAGGGATTTAGGTATTTGCAGCAGATCAGTATATTCAGGCAGACAGGCTTCATTAAATGTGATTTATATTATTTCAAATTAGATTTAATCTACTCTCATGGATGAAACAACTTCTCTGTCCTTGTTTAAAATTTTCCAAAGGGATAAAGCATTTGGTGCATTCTAAGGGTGATGTATAGTTTTTGCAACTTACTGTGCCTGTTGAGTACTAGAGCTTTTTGGGATGTGGATATTTGCTTTCACCATCTTTTATGATTGCTTTGCAGTTTGTTGTGATTAAAAACCATTTAGAGATTTTTTTTCCAGAATATACATCCAGTAACTGCGGTGCTCATCTGAGTTCTGGCTGTGATCCATTTAAGTACAGTGAGGGGAAAAAAAAAATGCTGTTGGTCTTGCTTTGCTTTACATCAGTCCTTAGATGTTTTTGAGATGCTGCTGTATATCTGCTGATGGCCAGAATTTCCATCCTGCAAGGGCAGGAAATAGTAATGCAAAAGCAGTCATTCTTGAGATGTTTTCTGTCTGCAGTTGGAACAAAAAATTACACCATGCTCAGTGGGAAAAACAAAACAAAACAGTTTTAATTTCAAGTACTTTTTGTGTTGTTGTTTGTTTGTTATTTCTTTTCTGTATCAGTATTCCTGTCCTTAATAAGTAAGCGATATGATCTACTTGCAGGTGTTAAG
Organism: Tragopan temminckii; assembly: GCA_028571105.1. Classification (NCBI taxonomy): domain Eukaryota; kingdom Metazoa; phylum Chordata; class Aves; order Galliformes; family Phasianidae; genus Tragopan; species Tragopan temminckii. The sequence goes on from JAOWBP010053364.1 coordinate 4,676, forward strand.
ACACAAAACTGAAGCCCTAGGCCCTAGGTGTACTTCTGAATGTATGTGGACAGACTGACCCTAGGGTTTAGGCATGGTGAAACTGGACTCTCCCTGTGTTACAGTCATGTGCTTGAGCTTGCCTTTAGTGCCTCGAGGCTCCTGAAAGGTTAAGACAGATTTCTTCTAATCCAGGCAGAAATTAGTGAGACTGACTGAATTGTATGCTACCAAATGAAGAAAAAGGCCTGCAAGCCTCACTCTCACATTCAGTATATAACTTCCTGTTTCCAGAGAATAGTATATAGGATGATTAGACATCTTAATCTCCTTCACACTTAAATGTTTCTTGCGTAGCCCAACAAAAAGAGTTGAGAGACAAAAATCTTCAAGAAACTATTTTAAGTAGAAGTCCCCGAGTTGAGTCGCTATCCTTACTTTGATGAGGTTCTAGCCAACAAACATCTGTTTCACTTGCAGCTCTTTTTTGCTGCAGTGCTGTTGGCAGTTAGCTTGGTTTCATACACCGCGTAATGTTTGCGTATGGGGGTGCTGCCAGTCCCATTGTCCCTTAGAACAAAAGCAATGTGAGAGAAACTGGTTTGCTGATTGTTAGAGGTATCAGTGTGAGATGTATGTTTTATGTTTTTAATCCTTTCTTGTTAGCTGTTGCAAGGTGATATCCTTAAGAACATCTTTTCACATGATTCACAGATTTCTTTTCCTGGATAGTTTCACTTTTTCCATTGTAACAAGAATAAAAACTTCTCTTTTGTAATTCTCTAGCCGGCAAGAAGCCGTTGAATGTCTTAGTGAAAGAGTCTTTATATAAGTAGCTTTTTTCATTAAACTGCTGAATATCTAGACACTATAAATGTCATTTGGATTCTTAAGATTGTCAAAAATGAATAGTTCATTTCTTCTTGTCTGCAATTTATTTGACAAAGTGAACTTCAACATAAAGCACAGATAGGTAATGAAAACATTTATTGTGCAGGTAGAAAATCTGTAATTAATTAAGTGGGTGGCATGTGGATGTAACCACAATCTATTTGTAGAGGGCTGTAAATAGCATCAAAGATTTGTGAGTATTAAGTCTGTAGACAGCAGGAAATATTTGAAAGCCAAAGTAGGATCAAATGTTTGGGTAAAAATGATGGTAATAGCTAACCACAAATCAAGTGAGAGCCATTAGAATGTTGTTTGTTATCCTGTGGTTAAATGTAAATTCTCAACATTGCTCCTTTTATTTGTAAAACAAGTGAGGGTTAGGCTGGAATCTCCAAGAGATGTGAGACAGTAAAATATGTACAGTATACTGATTTTGTTGTGTTCTGCCTTTGGAAGTTTTCTGAAAGTATCTCCCGCTTTACAACTAAAGGCATGGTTCTACAGTATTAAACACTGTTTCCACTGAAGGACTTGCACAGCTGAACCTTATAGGTAAAATCCTTAAGAAGCTGGCTGTACAGTGTAATTTGCTTGCTGTTCTTTACAGTGTTAGGAAGAACAAACGCTTTGTCTCCCTTGGGGATCAGCACAGCTGAAAGCAGTTCTTGGAAATCTATATCATTCTTCTGATTTACAAATAGCTCACATGAATGAGCTATACATATAGTAGGAATCCCACCAGGAGAGTGACATACTGACGTGCTATTACTCTCCAGCAATCATAAAATCCTTACTGATGTCTAATTTAATACCTGTCACAGATAGCAATAAAGGGAATTATCTTCATCTAGCTGTAGGAGTTCAGTCTGCAAGTTCATGTATGAGGGTCAAACGTTTCAAAAGTGGCCAAAGAAAAATGGTTTGTTATACTCACTTTCTTCACGTGTCAAGGAGAGAAGGTCATCCAGGCAGTCTGTGGGCAACCACGCTTGGAGAAAAAAAATCTAAAAGCCAGGATCCTCCATGAGAGGAGAGGAGGGACGTAGATCAAAGGCACATCACAGACAATGCTAGGAGACTTTCCAGAAGACTGTGAAAAGTTGCAGTTGATACCAAGAATGCTTCACCTTTTTGCACTTGAAAGGACTTGGCAGTTAATTGTAATAACACTGATCATTTTACACTTTGAAGCCAAGTAGTTAAGGGATATGGCATGGAGTTTAGTACATAAATGTTCTGGTATCCCTGTATAAGCAATCTGCTTGAATAAGAAGGCAAAACAAACAGAAGCACTAGAAGAATTGGATGAAATGTGGCACAGTGGTTCTTTCATTTGGCTGAACTTTACCGGGTCATCAGCCCTGTGCTTCCTGAGAAGAAAAAGAGCGGTAAAGAGAGACAAAATGGCAACTACACCTGGAAATGCAACAGGGCTCTACTGTGAGGGTGTTCTGCATTACCAGACCTGGAACAGCACAGCAACAATGTTGAATGAAGTTACAATTGAATAAATGAGAGCTGGGGTGCAAAAGTCCAAAACTGAAAGAATGGAAATGGAATATTGGTCCAAAAAAGCAAACTCTAATTCTGACAGGTGAGGAACAAGAGCAGAGATGCTAGAGCAATACGTGTGTTCTTGTTTACTAATCAAAGTTGCATCTTAACTTGAGAGAAATGATCAAATGAGCTGCACCTCTGTGAGTTCCAGTGAGCTGAAATTAGTAAAGTTGGGGCTTCCACAGTTTTTATCTCTTGTGATACAGTCTCGCCCTCTTAATCAAGGCTTCCCTGTACAAGTTCTGAAGCAGGAGCCTATAGTGTAAACACCAAACTAAAGTTAAGCTGCAAGCATCCATCTAATGACTTACTTAGCTCTGTCAGTGCCATATCATAAATGAATTTGAAGATAAATGAATATCTTGTAAGTTGTGTCAAGTGCTCATCTGATGTGAATTGCTATAGAAACCCTTTTATAGAGCTGCACCATTTTGCTGTAGCCAAGTACTTTACTGATTATGGTGCAGAATTCTGTTAAGACTTGATTTTACTAATATTTTTGTTCTGCAGTTTTTACTGAGGTTAAAGTGACAGATCTGAGAAAAATCTCATCATCGTATGACAAAACTGTTTTAAAAGTTATTTCCTTAGTATTGTGCATCAAATGTTTTTAATCATAGTGGGAAATTCAGAAGAATCAAATTTCTCAAACAGCTTGAGCTTGGTGTCAGATGAATTCTCATGTTTAGATTTACTTTTTCTTTAACTAAACTTTACTGCTCATTGTTAGTTTTTCCTTTTTAGATTTTTGAATTTGTGTGTTTCTTGTTTCCAGTATTGCTTACTTGCTGTAAATTTCAGCTATGAGAAACAGAACATGTTAATGTAAGTACATGCTGGTTTGGAGAGAAGAGTATGAATCTCCTATACAAGCTGAAGAGAAATAAAGCATCTGAGTCTATATTAATATGAACTCCTGGACATTAGAGTGCTGAATGAATGGAGTGGTACTTATGGTTTATAGTTACAATACGTACAAAGGAATCTACTTGAAAGTTTGGGTTTTCATTTGTCAGTTGATCTAGCTCTAAACAGACAGTATGAAGCATCCCTGGAGGTGTTTGAGAAACTTGTTAAGCTTGTCAGTGAGGACACCTGAGGTCCTTTTCTGCAGAGCTGCTTCCTACCAGTGAGCCTCTTGCCTGTACTGGTGTATGGCATTACTCTGAAGCCAGAGGGCCAGAGGCAAGGTTTTGCATGATCTTTATAAAACTTCATGTGGTTCTTGTCCACCCATTTCTGCAGCCTGTCAGGGTCCCTCTGAGGAGTGTCCAGCTTCCAGTGGTCACTATCCTTCATGTTTGGCCGTCCAACTGGCTTTACGTCAAGCTCATTATGTACTTATCCTGTCCATATTTAGGTATAAGAATGCTATGGGAGAGTGTGTTGAAGGCCTTGCTTGAATCTAGGTAAGAAAAATAGACTGCTCTCCACTTGTCCACTGGACCAGTCATTTAATCACAGGAGACAGTGGCTTGGCTTGTTCAGGTAATCCTGCTCAAATTAACTAGTTATTAACAGCAGGGTGTTGTTTTTTTTTAATAATTCTTGTGCTCAGAAATTCCTTCCAGAACGATTGGCTCTGTAGTCTTTCTAAGGGCTGGGATTAGGGTAACCAGCACTCAGCTGAGGCTCGGATCCTGCTCCTTGCCTCCTTGTAGATGGATGTGTATTGAGTACTGCCACCAGTCACTGTGACCTTGTACTGATGTCATCCACTGTTGGCACTCTTAATGCATCCCATCTGTTCCCAAAGACTTGCGTACGTCACTTTCTCAGATGCTCTCTAATTTGATCTTCCTCTATTGTTGCTAATGCTTCATTCCTATAGGCTCAGTGGCAGCGATATAATTTTAAACAAAAATAAAAATGAAGAAATTTTATACACTTAAAAATAATAGTCATTGAAATTGCCTAGTAAATTTTCAAGATTATGAAGACTTTAGCATTAATATAATTCTGTTATGTCAAATCGACACAGAATCCAGCTACTGTGACTTGGCAAATTTCCAATTGGTGTCAACTTTGAAGTCAGTGAAGCTTCTCTTCTAAGGGAAGATGGGAGGACTTAGCTTAAAATATTTGCTTATGACTAATAGATGAAGTCCACCTGGTCTCCAGACAAGGATTGAAGATGCTGGGAGGAAAATGAGTTCCCAGTGTTTCCTCTTCATTTTAATTTTTTATAACATTTTGTAACATTTTATTTTAGCTGTAAATGCTTCCTAAACAAAAAGAGATCTGTGGATTGACTGATAAATTTTAGCAACATGTTACCAATAACAAAATAGCAGTATTTGTTGCTTGTGTAGTAGAGACTAATTTGAAATAAAGAAGAATATGAATTTTGTATGTAGTTATAAGCAGAAGTTACTTATTTATGTGTTTCTGTGTGTAGAAGTTCTGCGTACTGGGTTCACGAGGATTGTAAGTGCCACCTTGTGGACAACATAATTAATCATGTATCTCATTACAGAATGCAAATTGGTGAGGTAGTCTAGTAAAATTTAATTTCAAGTTTTGTGTGCAAAAATAACTTGATTTTCTGGGGATTGCAGAACTTTGTTCACTGATGTTCTCAGACTTTAGTTTCTGAAACTTTAGAATCTGACTAATCTGTAAGGAGTCTCTGCAGTCAGACAACAGTTAACCATGGACTTCATGTGGCTGTGAGTAAAGTCAAACTCTGTTATTCTTAATGCAGAATCTTACTCTTCAAGATCATTGAATTTCTTGCTGCAATTTCTATGTTAGTCACTCTCCAGTGCTGGAGGCTAGGTTGTGTGTATCACAGGTTGTGTGTATCACAGGTCTGGTTTAGAGGGCAATTACATTTTACTAGGAGCTTCAGTAATATCTAGGTTTTTTTGCAAATGCGATGCAGCATTATTTTCCTTTTTTGAACTATCCTCTCTCAGAGGTACAACCAGCATTGTTTATGGCTCATCTCTGGCCAGCGGTGGATCCCTTTTGGAGCAGCTGGAACTGGCTCTGATCTGACATGGGCTCGGCTTACAAAAGCCTCTCCTGCATCCCCTCACAACCCAAATGTTGCTCTGTAAGCCCAGTACAGCTAACAGTCCAGATATTCACGCAAATCCTTAGTGATGAAACATCCAACATCAAGGCAGAAAAGCAGGTCAGGACCAGGTTTAGAATTGGGAAGGAGCTACAGGACCCGCAGATAAGTACCTGCAGCATAGCTGGGACACAGCCTAAAGGTGAAATCCTTGACCTCAGAAGCACGTCCTGAGATACCAGGCATCTGAATTCTGGTTTGAGGCTGTACAGCTGCATTAAGAAGGCTGGCCTGGAGCTTGGACAGCTAAACCCCCACAGGAGTTTTGTTCAAGATCTGAAACAGGAAATAAAGCAGGCCAGAGTTGCCATCTAAGAACCACCTTCTCCTAGTTCAAAGGCTGGGAAACAAGGCTAGAGAGGCACTATTCTGCAGCTGCCAAGCTCTGGCTGTAGTGTTTCTGGAACACCTTCATAGCAAGTGCAATGCCAGATTTTCTAGCCAGTCCTACTCTGGCTACCACATGCAGCTGCAACACTGAGATGTCAGAGGTCCTCACACTTTGGCTAGGAAGCAGGAAAGAGAATCTAACTGATTTCCTGGCCAAAGCCCCTCTTTGTAAGCCAGCTTCTGTCACGTGTGCCTTACGTTTCTCTCATGTTTTGCAACGTGAGCTGATTTACCCAACCATGTTACCCACCTTACCTTTAACTGATACTGGCTTCAACTGGAACTAATCCTAATCCGCTTCAGGCCTAGACTGGAAAGGTGAAATGAGCCAGAAAGCATTTAGGTTTCACTTTCTACTCTGGTGAGTTGAACGTAATGTTTGATTTCCTAACACTTTACTCAGCTTAGTTATTTTCCCAAGTTTCCAGTTCTGATTGCAGTAAAGTTGAGTCATGGTGATAGGCAGAGTACTGACAGTTTTTCTTAGCTTCTACAGTTGCGTTCAAGACAGAATGGGAACAAATATCATTACTAAAAGTGTGAAAGCTTCTCAGACAAACTGGGGAATATATGGTTAGCCTGTGATACGGAAACACAGGCATGGTTCTTAAAAGCTTTGAGGGCATTTCCTTAGTGGGGGATCACAGAATCACAGAATAGCCAGGGTTGGAAGGGACCACAAGGATCATGAATCTCCAACCCCCCTGCCACGTGCAG
>JAOWBP010053365.1:0-11287 GCA_028571105.1 Tragopan temminckii
GAGCAGAGTAGAGAGGGACAATCACCTCCCTGTCCCTGCTGGCCACCCCTCTTCTGATGGAGCCCAGGATACCATTTTCTTTCCATGTTGTCTTGTTGTCTTTAGCTGCAGAACAAATTTTTCTCAATTTAAAGTCATATTTCAACAATGGTATCCCCAGGCAGCCTCTTTCCTTCCCTGTTTATGCTGACTTTTTATCCAGGCAAAAACTACAGATGACACATATATTTGTGGATCAATGTAAAATGCTGTGAAGCTGATAACTTACTTTTTACATTGCAGCTTCTATTGACAATTTAATGAGAATTTGGGAATGAGATGGGGCAGGAACTTGAAAATAACTGAGATTGGATTTTTTAGAGCATCTTTGCAGCAGGCCAGAGAAAGTTTCAGAAGAGCAATTTCCCATTTACTTTTGTCAAAGTGACCAGAGCAAACGTTCTTCTCCCACACTCCATTTGCCCGCCTTCTCGATCTCATTCTTCCTGTTTTTCCTGTTGAAGTTGTGTCATTTCTTCTCATTTCTTTGTTAGTCATTTTTTTCCTTCTAATTAATAATCCTTTCCTTAAAGTGGATCTCTTCTGTGCAGGCTCTCCCTAGGTGCTTTGTTTAATACTCCCTTCTATCCTCATTTTCACTGTCGCCTTAGTACTTTCTATCTTTCTCCACACACTCCTTCCTTTAGTACAATAAACATTGCTACTTCAATTCAGTACTGTAATCTTAATTTCTCCATTTGGTCTCTGTTCATCTATGATAAAGACAGTCCATACAGAAAAATTTGGGAATGTTTGTCTCTTGTTACTCTAAAAAAGAGGAAGAGACATCCTCATGTTGGTACAGCTCAAATTAATGCAGCTGAAAAAGCTCTCTTCTGTCTACCTCCTCAGCTGTCAGAAGAAACACTCACTTCATTCCTCTTGCAAGCATTGGCTTTCTACTCTCTTCAACTTGTTTCAACAGTAAATTCTTTAATGCCTTTTAGAGGCAGCAGCTCAAAAGTACTTTGTCACAGTAGTAGGCACTGTATACTACAAATGGTTAGAAAATGAGTGTATTCTATTGTTCAGATCATATTAAAGTGGCCTCCTAAAAAGGTTGAGTTATTGAAGAAGACTGAAGATTGTTAGAAATAAATTTCGTTATTTTGCACTTAATATCTATCATGTTGCATAGACGTGTATCATAAGCATGATGCACAGAGATTACACTTGGTCTAATGAACTTTACAGACACTGAAACCAGTGTCAGCCTACCTTAAAGTGTTCAAATGTAGGGACTCAAATGTATTCTGAAAAGAAGGCAGAAAATTTGTAGAAATTCAACTGCTATCAATACACTGATAATCTCTTTTGTATTATGGGAACTACTGCCCACTATTGCTTGCTTTATAATCCATTCAGATGGAAGTGTCTTAGGAAGTCTTCTGATGTTGAGAAGATAAAAATGTTGTGATTACTATAAATCAAATGTAGCAAAAAAACAATTATAGTCTACACACAATATAGCAGCAACAAAAATAAATGAACAGTGGTTGACTGTTTGCTTAAAATTTATGCAACATACTTAAAAGTAGCTTCTCTTTGAAAGTGTTCAAATTTCTGTGATTATGATACTAACTCCTAAACTTCCTTTATGAAGGATACTTAATACACTCTCCCTTTTTCCCAAGATCAAGGGAACTAGTGACAGGGTGAGGGGAAATGGCTTTAAACTGGAAAAGGGTAGATTAGGCTAGATATTATGAAGAAATTATTTCCAATGGTGGAACACTGGAACAGTTGCCCAGAGAGGCTGTGGATGCCTTCTCTCTGGAAGCATTCAAGGCCAGGCTGGATGGGTCTTTGAGCAACCTAGTCTAGAGGGAGGTGTCCCTTCCTATAGCAGGGGGGTTGGAACTAGATGATCTTAAAGGTCCCCTCCAACCCAAATCATTCTATGATTCTAGTGGCTACTCTATCTTCCATTCTAACAGAAAGCGTTTACACTACTCAGCAATTTCGCGATGAGTGAAGATAAATCCTTATTGTACAATGCTTGTATTATCAACGTTGTAAATGTTCTCTAGAAAGGTAATAAATTGAAAACAAATCATACGTCTTTCTTAGATGTGCCAAATTTTGCAAATGCTTGCTGTTATATTCTGAGATGTTTTAAGTGTGCTTTGAACATGAAGATACATGAATTTCATTTTAGTTCAGCAGGAACTGAAAAGACACTTTATCTCTTTGAGTTATCTTGAAAATATGGTTTGATGTTTTGTAAAAAAAACCCCAAACACTAAATCCAGTAAAAGCGTTTGTAGAGTTGGTTTTCATTCATATTAATTATGTGTTATTTGTGATGACTAATTTATGAAGTGGTTCTTAGATGAGTATGCATATCTACTGTAAGAGTTGGCAGAAAAATAAATATTTTTTTAAACATATTTTAAGAAAAAAAATGTTCTGAAAATCAGTCATCTAACAGTCAATCTCAATTGTTATTACATTTAAAATACATAGTGTATAACGCAGAAGATTTCACAGAAATAAAATATATTGTGCCCTCTCTGGAAAAAGGCAACTCTCACTGCAATTTAAGTAACACAGTGGGAATTTCTACTCCACTTACAGTCTTGATAAATAGAATGCACAATTATCTTATAGGTTCATGCATCATTCTTGTCAACGGTTTACGGGCTGGTTCGGCCTGGTTCCGTGACTAGCGGGGTGGAGAGATTTCACAAAATCCGCGCCTCCGGAAAAGGGAACAGTGGACCCCAAAATAATTAAAAACAGTGGCAACAATCCAAGGAGAAACAAACTAATTTACTAAATATAGTACCGGAATGCAAGATATGTAATACAATATAATTAGAATTGAAGCTAATAAATCAAATATAATGAGAGAGAGAATGTCTGAAAGGTGGATAGGCCTCACCATAACGCTGAGGTGAGATGTGCAGTCCAGTTGAGCAGCAGGGAGATGAAGAAAAGGCGCATCAGGTGACCTTGCCAAGAGTTATATCTCCTCTCTGTGACCGCAAAGTCCCGTGGGGATTGTAGTTCTTCTTCTCTTCTGGACAGGTACCCAGAACTTGAGCATTAACAGTTAAACTCCCGGTGCCCCACGTGATGTTATGATGTGGAATACCGATAACCAAAAATCACAAAACCATGGCAATTCTTTCATTCCTTTCATTTTTTCTGATACTTAAATTGGTTCTTTCTGGTATTTCAATTAATCGTGTTATCTAGAACAAGAATTCTGTCCAAAATAGTTTATAAATTTCTACTCAACCTGTGTTTATAAAGTTATTAAGAATAATACACATCATATCTTTCAACTGAGAAGAAACGAGGTCAACTTCCTGAGGCAACATGAAACTGTGAAGCAGCATATTGAAACTGAATGATAGCTGTTCATGAAAATAAGGGCATAATATGCTTTAAAAGCTTGTTTAAGGAAAATAAGAAAATATCAGTAGGAGAGTATATTTTTCTGAGCGATTTTCAGAGATATGACAAACCTTGTTATTTTCCAATTTTGGAAGGAAACACTTTTCTTTACTTCTACAGTTTTTCATCTTGAAAAACATATATAGCTACGATGCTTTTGAAATACCTTGCAAAACCTGCTAACATTGTGAAGAATAACTCATTTTAACAGCAAACATTTGCTCCACACTTTCAATTTAAACAAGTGCTGTCACAGGATAAGAATGCTTGTAGAGCATCTGCTAAACATCATGTCAGCATAGGCTAGGCATTCTTTAGATTTGGAAGTTGTAACAAGGCATCTGTATTCCAAGTTTGGATTGTTGAAACAGCTGCACCATGGTGATAATCATAAAGAACTAAATACATCTGGTCTAGTTACTGAAATAATTTGCAGCTTCACTCTTTAATTCCTTTTACCTAATCTATACCTTTGTTGTTGTTGTTGTTAAATCTAGGAATCTGACAATACCATTGACAAAATCCTAGTGTAACAAGCTTCTATGTTTATTAACTGAAATAAGAAAGAAACTATTCATGACATCTCTGCTTATTCGTTATATGTAGAGCATAGAACCACAATCTAGATCTTAAAGCTGAACCAGTAAGCTTTGGGACTAGAAGACTCTATAACTACATTTCATACCCCATTGACTCAACTAATTAGACTACATATGTTGCCACACTAATAAATCAGAGTTAAGAGAGTTAAACTATCATAAACAGAATTAACTCTCCGTGGAGCTGGGTTGTGACAGCTAGTTCAGCAAGCCCACTTTACACTACAAAAGTTTGGATTATAGGATTATGTTTATTCTACAGGAGGATAAGGTCTCACTTATTCTGACTAGCTTTGCCTAGAATTTTTCAGGCTATTATGGAAAGATCTGCTCTATTGTTACAGGAAGCCTCTGTCTCCATTGTTGATGAAAGCCTGAGATTTTGAGCTGATGATGGTGCTTTCACATATCTGTGAATAAAATGCCTCAGTCTAGGAAAAGATGCAAAAGTCCTCTGGCAAAGGATGAGAAGTCTTGACACACAGGGCCTGTGAACATCATCCTTTCTTACAAACTACTTTGTAAGGATAAATGATACTACTGTGTTCCTGTTGTCTGGTCCAGTTGGGTGCATCAGGTGTTCTCTAGGAAACATTTGCAGATGGATCCCTACAGGAATTTACCAGAGTGATGCCAGGTTTCTAGAACTCTTCAAATGTGGGAAAACAGACACCTAATTGACAAACCTATTAGGAACAGTTTGGAGCTTCTAATGGACCGTGTGTTCTCCAAGTCATGAAGTCATTCTATAGATTTTATAAGTTTCCAAAATATAGTTCTAACTGAAGTTCTTGATCAAAACATTATGAAAAATGTTTATCAGATATATGTAAAAAAAGATTTACATATATGGACATATCAAGCAAAAACTGAAATGTTGATCTGATCTCATTCATTCTTCTGCAAGTAGAGGTTAATATATTGGCATCTCTACTCTGCACTGGTGGTGCCTCACCTGGAGTACTGTGTCCAGGTGTGGAGTCCTCAGTACAAAAGAGATAAAGACCTGTTGGAGTGTGTCTGGAGAAGGACCGCAAGAATGATCCAAGGAATGAAACACCTTTCCTGTGAGGACAGGCTCACGAGAGCTGGAGCTGTTCAGCCTGGAGAAGAAAAGGCTCCAAGGCGACTGCACCGTTTGATGCACGGTTTCAAATGTGAACGATCCAAATCATTTATTACAAGTTCTCACATCACTTATATGCCTTCACAAGTTTTCCCCTTCTAGTTTTCCCATCCACCCCTACAACTTTTCCATACACCTTTACATGTCAACAGAGCATTCTACAAACACTCTTCAACCATTCATGCAGGTGCTTATCCAATCAGAGCCATGAGACGTTCTTTCTTCTTCTAGAGGTGTCCTTGGTTCTCTTGCTGTTTATCTTGCTCCACAGCCTCTGCTCTAAACAGTTTTTCTTGTATTCCCACAGGTGACCTGATAGGAGGCTTTAAGTACCTATGGGGGAGCTACAGGAAAGAAGGGGACAGACTCTTTAGCAGGGTCTGTGATGATAGAACAAGGGGAAATGGCTTCAAGCATAAAGAGGGTAGATTTGGGTTAGTTATAACCTAAATAGTTATAAGGAAAAAATCTTTTATGGTAAGGCACTGGAACAGGTTGCCCAGTGATGTAGTTGATGCCCCATCCCAGGAGACTTTCAAGGCAAGGTTGGATCAGGTCCTGGGCAATCTGATCTAGCTGTGGTGTCCCTGTTCATCTCAGGGGAGTTGACTAGATGGCCTTCAGATGTCCCTTCCAATTCTAAGGATTCTATGATTCTATGAATGTTAAAAATGAGTGACAAATTTTGAGTTAAAAAGAATTACTTTTTACAAGTCAGAGTACTCTCAGAGGGTTTATACTGGTCAGGAGGGGAAGTTAGTATCTCATTTTGTAGATTAGTAAATTCAGGTTTACATCTGGAGAAAACCATGAAACATCAATAATAGGCCAATGTGAGTACTTGAGATTTGCAAAACAACAACAATCATTTATTTGTGGATGAAATAATTGAATCATAGAATTGCTTGAGTTGGAAGGAACCTCTGGAGATCATTTAGCATAACTCCCCTACTAAAGCAGGTTCCCTACAGCAGGTTGCACAGGAAAACATCTAGGATGGTTTTGAATTTGGAGTAGAAGACTCCACAATACCTTGGGCGCTGTTTCAGTACTCTGTCACCCTCAAAGTAAAGATGGTTTTCCTTGTTTTTGTATGCAACTTCCCATGTTCCTGTTTGTGCATCAAAAATTAATATTATCCTGTAGAAGATCAGATTCTGGAGAGGCCCTATTACAACCTTTCAAAACTTAAAGGCAGCTAATAAGAGAGATGGAGAGAAATTCCTTATGAAGTCATTTAATGTTAGTACATGTGATAAAGGTTTTAACCTGAAACAGAGTAGTTTTAGATTAGATATAAGGATAAAATTTTTCGCTATGAGGATGGTGAGGCAATGGAAGAGGTTGCCTAGAGAAACTGTGGATGCCCTAAGCCTGGAAGTGTTTAAGTCCAGGATAGGGATGGGGCTTCAAGCTGCCTGTTCTAGTGGGTGATATCTCTGCCGCAACAAGTGGGTGGAACTAGATAATTTTTAAATTCCCTTTTAACCCAAACCATTGTATGATTCCGTGTTTCTACAAAGCTTGTACTCTTGAGAAAAGCAGCCCTTTAGAGTGCTTGCATAGGTGAAAACTTAGTGTAATCTCTAATAAACATAAGGTACAGAAATAACAGAAATAAGATGGATATTTCTATTCAACATCCAGACAGATTTAGAAATTTTATTTACTCTCCAACAATACAATATGCTACTAAAATCAACTATAAAAAAATCTAACAGAATACATATGAAGTTTTAACAATTTTTTTCCTAAAATAATACAGGAAGGATTTTTGAAGACTGCAGTCAGCCAACACCAAACTGTTCTGAAAAAGCTTCCGAAGGTCATGTTTTTTAGCTCTACCGCAGACTCATCTACTCAGCGAACAAGCTAGGAAAGGTGTTTGAAGCCTGCATAATTTATGCAGGTCAGTTCTAGACAGAATGGTGAAGGAGAGTTTTAGCTAACAAGATTATTGCTAATGAGCTCATTATGCAGATCTTTCTCTCTGCAGAAGCTGCTCTTGATTCTTGAAACTCTCAGATACATATGCACACATGTATTTTTCTACACGCATACACAAACACAGAAAGAAAGAGAGACACAAAGAGAGAGATGTGTCTTTTTTAGACTAGAAAATGGCTTTAATGAACATTGGTCTCTATTTTTACTGATTATGTGCCTGATTATTTTTGGTTGCATGCCTAAACACTTTAACTCTTTCATACTTGAACACCATCTTTATTTCTTTTTCTTTGATCAAAAGAGAATAATTTCCTTCTATTTTTATTTTTAGTGATGACAGTGTAAACACTGTGATACATTTTTAAGATATATACAGGATATCAGAGTCTCCATTAAGCCTCATTATTTAGTTATAAAGGAACAACCTAATAACTGATCTACTATCTATTGGGAGCAGTTTTACCAAACATAAAATGTTTTACATAGACATATATCCTTTATTCACCATTCTATTTGAGAGCTGAAAGTCTGGATGGACAAATTTTCCTTCAGAAGGTCTTCAGTAGGCTATCTCCATTGGATACACAGGCAAAATATGCATTTACTGATGGAGTAATGGTTCAGTAAGTAAAACAGACTAGATAGATTCCATGGCTGCTGAAATGCCTCTTCAACCAGCAGGTGATCCTGCAGCAACAGTGGCTTCTTACTCTGCTGTTTACACTGAGTGGTTTCAATTAAGGAGGAGGATTATCCCCTGCATGGGAGCTGGCAATGGCTCTAATGTCAGAATCATCAGACTAGTCACACAAAAAAATAAATTGTGAAGATGAAAAGCACTGGCCTGATTGCACGCCGGCCAAGAAAAAGAAGATGGCAATCCAGGGTAACTAGTACAACTGGCTCTGACTGCGGGTGGCTGGCATGCAAAATAGTTGGCAGGTCTTTTATATATACAGGTTGCTCCGAATGTAATGCCTCCTATTTATTTCCTTGGAAGTTGCAACAGATACAAATAGCACAATCACATTTTTTGATAGAGCAAATTCTCAGCTACAAAACAGTATTTTTCAACATAATCACCACTATTAGCTATGTATTTTCACCAGTGCTGAATAAGAGCCTTCATGTCACAATCGTAAATATCTGCATGACCAAAAGGAACGTGGATTGTGTTTCATGTCAGTGTCACCACTGTTGAAATGTGCCACCCACTGCTTCACTGTGCTCACATCCATTGTTTGGTTTGTGTAAACATTCAGCAAGCATCAATGAATGTCAATGGGTGCCAATTTTTCCACATGATAGAATTCAGTGACACATCATTGCTTCATATGTATTTCCTTATCAGATGCCATTTTGTCGGACTGTCCCTCTGCTACCATCTGTTGCATGGCAACAAAATTAAACAGAATATAAATGGGAAGGTTCAACCTCTACTGCCATACCATCAATATCCCCCCTCTGAAATCATGAACCAGCATAAACTAGGAGGCATTACTTTCAGAGCAGCCCTAATATATATATGGTATGTTCCACATAATACATGATAATTGTGCCCAGTCTCCCAGTTGATTTAGCTGGAGTGAACCATAGTATAACATACATCAGTCATTTTACTTGATTTGAAATACCCATTCAAGATACCTGCCCATTCCTAAATATTTGTCTAAATTAGTAATGAAAAGAGAGGTTCTTCAGAGAAAGTGAAATGCCTAAAACTGCTACAGTGAAACCAGGCCTAACTAGATTGCTGTTACTAAGATAAAGTTATTGACCTTCTATGTTATTAACTTGGTTTTGCAAGAATCATAGAATGATACATAAAATGCATGAACTACAGACAAAAAAAAACACATAGTTTTTCAAGTTTTGCAGAGATAATCTACAGAGTTTATTAAGCTTGCAAAATGTTTTTCTAATTTTCTGATTTATTTATTTTTTTTAATTGTTATTTAGGGAAACAACACGAGCCAGAAGAAGCCTTGCTGTGTCATTCCATGTAACTTCATTTGAAATGTCCTAGAATGTCTCAGAAATCCAATTGAATTGGAAAATTCATACAGGATATTGAAAGACTTGTTTATTGGGAGACACAACTTGAAGTCAGATATCTGAAATGATGCTAGACATCTATGTATTAAGTAACCCAATCCTATTCCTGTGTTGTGGTTTAACCCAGCAGGCAGCTAAACACCACACAGTCATTCACTCACTCTGCTCCTTCCAATGGTATGGGAGAGAGAATTGGGGGGGAAAAAAAAAAAGAAAAAAAAAAAGTAGAACTCATGAGTTGAGATAAAAACTATTTGCTGAAACAGAAAAGGAAGAGAGAAATAATGGTGATGATAACAGTATATATATGTTTATAAAACAAATGATACACAAAGGAATTTCTCACCACCTGCCAACTGATGCCCAGCTAGACCCTGAGCAGTGGTAGCACCTCCAGCAAACTCCCTTCTGTTTTATCATTTTTTCACATAATGTCATACGGTACAGAAAATTGCTTTGGCCAATTTGGATCTGCTGTCCTGGTTCTGTTCCCTTCCAGATCCTTGTGCCCCCCAGTCCTCTTGCTGGCAGGACAATACAAGAAGCTGAAAAACTGGAACATCTGGCCTCTGTACAGCTCTGCTAAGTAACAACTAAAACATCAGTGTGTTATCAACAGTATTTTTCTCCTAAAGCCAAAACATAACATCAGACCGGACGCCATGAAAAAAACCAGCACGGTCTCAGCTGAAACTGGGAAACCCTGGTACATGTGGATAAGCTATCAGCAAATTAATATTTGGTCTCTTACTAATGAACAGAATGCAATTTTAACATGACTACAGCATTTGAATGTCAGATAATTTACTTAGAGGCCCATTAAATGAAACATTCTGAATTCAAAAGTTTTCATGGGCATGAACACTTGTGTATATATATAAACACATACATAGATAGGTGTAGATGTCTGAGTTTATTCTTCCAGGTTTCTCACTGAAAGTGTCCTGATCTGTAGCAGGAAGTCCTTCCTAAGTGCCTAAGGGGCCTAGTCAAATTCTTGTTCTCAGATCAGTTCCCAGATTGCCACAGATCAGGTAGTTTTGTTACCCAAATTAATTTTCAGTCAAGATTTAAACAGACATCAGACGAGTGAAAAGCCAGAACTTATATTTCTGAGAAAGTTAAAAGGAAGCTTCTAATAAGAAGTCTGGTCCTATATACAAAATTTTACAATTCAGTCTTCAGATGTCACTAATCACAACTCTGAATATCTAATGATTCTTTCTATTCATAAAAAGTGTGCAGAAAATACACATTTACATGCCTAGACATAGTTCTCTTGTCTATATGTACATATTTATGTAAATAAACTCATTAACAGCTACTTGGGATTTGCTAAAGATTGAGCACCTGGTGAAGGGACACAGCCAGCCCTAGGACACAGGTGAAAGCAATTTGGAACTTGGTTCCACCCCTCCCTAAGCCTCATTTAAGGGCTGGCTGTCACCAAGGAAGAGTTTCTATGTGGAGATCTCTTATTTTGGAGTAATCAGTGAACCCTACTCCTTGGAATGGGTAAGGAGGTCTGTCTTTCTTTAACTGCATTGTAATCATCACCCTTTTTTGGGTAGTTTAGAACTGGTTATCTGTCATTGCCTTTCCCTATATCAGCAAAACTGGATGGGGCCATATGTTTTTTTGCCTGACTCCAACTGATATACTTGTGGCTTTTTCTTACATGTCTATTGTTATGAAATATGTGCACAGAGAATTTCTGAAAACAAAATTAAACAAAATAACAAGGAGTTGAGAATATCTCCACCTTGAGGGTCTCCTTTGTAGACTGTGAAGAAGAACCTTCTTGCTCCAATTTCAAATTGCCCAATCCAATAGGAAGGAGAGGAGGTTCTCTTAATATCCGTATACCCAGCGTGAGATTAAGAAACAATGGTTCAAATGTTGGTCCGATCAGTTTGTTACAAATCTTAATCAGGGAGATGGGGAAGGGGAGCACAGACACTATTATGAATTGGGTAATGGGGAAGGGAAGGAGGGCAATAGAAAAGATAGGAAAGAAGAAGCAAGGAGTCTTTTAGGAAGCAAGAGGGAGATAGTCACCACCATGGATCCAGCATGGTTCATAGTTCAGTCACTGATCTTCAGTAGTGGTGGGTCGTCG